>RHLO01000174.1:0-85131 GCA_003719415.1 Aspergillus olivimuriae
CGAATCCTGGCTGTTGTATGTTGGTGCTCACCAGTTTTTTTTGATTTGTTGGGTTTAGCGCCCTTGCTGCTCTACCTTCAGTCCCTTCAGCCCTCCCCTGAACGTAACCTGAAGCCCGTCTATAAGTCACCCAGTTACCCCGCCTGCTGACGTGTCCCTATCGTACCGCACCCACCCGGTCGCAGCTGTTCCTTCATAGTCCAATGACGAATATACTGGAGAATTTATCCCAGTAGACATACATATGGACTATCTGGAAGGTTGAGGTGTTTATACATAATGTATAATGGGATGCAGGAGGGGTCCTGTTCTTGTTTCTAAGATGTCGTACTTAGTTAGCAATATCATTCTTGCCTCTTTTTTGATGAGGCACAATTCACGAGTTTTCTTTGGATCCTGTTCATAAACAACAAAAATGATACCAAAAGAGAGGCAAGAGAAGCCGTCTGCAAGGTATACAGAGTCCTCCGAATATTCTCGGTAAGTGGACATACTATGTTCCGGACAGGCGCGGGCGCCGATGTTTGTCACCTGACTTTCTGCCCAACGTTCCCATTAAGCACCCCACAATACCCCTCAGCAGCTTTCAGAGATGATTGCGCTCAGGGAAAAGCCATTCAATGTATCCTAGGTATTTCAGATCCCCTGTTGAGACGCCTAACAATATTGACAAAGTTACTAAAGTTCTATTCCTTAGCCAGGCACCCGTTAGACTCAGTATTCCAACTTTTGTCCTGGCGTCTCGCGCAGTCCCTGCGATTAATTACTCGGGATGGATACTCGCGAGCTTTCTCGTGAAGCCGAGGATATTCGAAGAAAGATAAAAAATATGATCCCGGAGACCGCTGAGGGAGGCACCGGTGATGGTTCTGGCACGGCCACACTCCTATCGGACGACAAGGAAGGGAATAAGCGTTACGGGGGAAGGCTGTTGACAGAGCTCATCTACCATCTTACTGCAGAGATGAAGATTGGGGAGGTACTATACATTCTAACATTACAATGGTTACGGTTGCTAATAGCCGATAGGGCTGGGGATATAATTTAGTTCACTTCCCAAAAGAGAAGCAGGTCAAGAATGACAGGCGCCAGATGTACCTGGTGCCATTATCTAGCCATACGGTTATAACGCCTGGAGGTCCGCTGGAAGAGGGTTACTACACGTATCTCACAACTGAGCCGTGGCTCAACTCGAACGCTACTGTTATTGTCTTCATCAAACTCTAAGACTAAGCAAGGTTATTTCCTTACGACTGTATTTCTATAACTATCCACTTTGGGTGTCAGTCTCTACTAGATAAGATTGTACACTCGTGCTTAAGTCAAGAGTAATTAGAGCCCAATTATATACCTCGGAATCTCAGGGCTCGATGCGGAAGTACTCTCTAGGAACAATGCGCAGTAAGGCCCACAAAGGGAAAAGGGTGGTTATGTACTTTCCTCTCTCTTTGGAGTTCCCGGTGTGTTTTTAGAGTGTCATCTCCACTCCTGGATTGACTTGCTAGAGCACTCGAAGGAACCTTAAGCTGAGCAGTATGCCAACGCTCGAACATGTCAGGGAAGCCGTTACCTTCCCCGTCTGCTTGAAGCACAGAATATTCGGCGTGATAAACTGGTTGAACTGTTTGTCGAGGATCGAATATATCAGGGAAGCTGCTAGCCGCGCCGTCTGACCGAAGGCTAAGACTTTCAGGGGGATGGACTGGTTGAACTGTTTGTCGAGGATCGAATATATCAGGGAAGCTGCTAGCCGCGCCGTCTGGCTGAAGGCTAAGACTTTCAGGGGGGTGAACTGGTTGAACGGTCTGTCGAGGATCGAATATATCAGGGAAGCTGCTAGCCGCGCCGTCTGACCGAAGGATAAGACTTTCAGGGGGATGAACTGGTTGAACGGTCTGTCGAGGATCGAATATATCAGGGAAGCTGCTAGCCGCGCCGTCTGGCTGAAGGCTAGGACATTCAGTGGGGTGAACTGGTTGAACGGTCTGTCGAGGATCGAATATATCAGGGAAGCTGCTAGCCGCGCCGTCTGACCGAAGGCTAAGACTTTCAGGGGGATGAACTGGTTGAACGGTTTGTCGAGGATCGAATACGTAGGATAGGTCATCCTCAGTCTGTTTCCCCTCTAAGCCCAAGTCTGGTGGAAGAATAAGCTGGGCAGTCTGTCGTGGGTCAAATAGATTAAAGTCGTCATCGGCCCCCCTTTCCTGGAGGCTAAAGAGAGCAGAAGGGTGAATAGGTTGAGCAGTCTGTCGAGGATCGAACATATCAGGGAAGCTGTTATCTGCCCCATCTGCCTGAAGCCCAAAATATTCAGGGAGGTGAACCGGTTGAACGGTCTGTCGAGGATCAGATATATGAGATAGAACATCCTCAGTCTGTTTCTCCAGTAGACCAAAGTCTGATGGAAGAATAAGTTGGGCAGTCTGCCGAGGATCAAAGACATCAGGAAATGCTTTAGCCTCAAGATGTTCCTGCTCCCCTAGATTAGAGTACGGCTGGATGGGACGAAGACCTTCTCCACTTCTCTCGTCCCCAAGATTCTCCGTCGCAGATTCAGGTGGGTGAATTAGACGGGAAATTCCCACGCAGCCTGTTATAAACATCAGAATCTAGCCTACGCGCAGATTAACTTGGGCGTCATTCTTTTTACCTTTGATACCAATGGTTTGGACCTGGGAACTCAACGACCGTGTGCTCTTCGTTTGTCCACTAGAAACAGGAAAGGCAGTTGACCTTTTCCTGGATAACTCTGTGTCCATAGTATTTTCATCTCGAAGCCGTTTCTGAGCTAGCTTTGGGACCTTTTCTGCTGCAGGTGCAGCGGATTCAATATGGGCGTCATCGCGAAGCCATGGGAGTGTTGGCGTGCTCCGGGCGGGAATATGGTCTAGAGTCATGTTTTCCACCATATAACTCGTTGTTGGTTGTATTGGTGGTTGCAATGAATCAGCTCGGTCAATGAGTGGTCCTCCATGTTCAGTCTGGCCTTCGGCCAAGTCCTCATCTTCGATCATTTGATATGGTGTTGCACCATTTTGTTGCATAAACATGGAACACAGGCGTAGTGAATGCTGTCGGGTATGTTCTAGGGCAACGCCAGCCGAAGCCCACTCCTGAGGCGGGTAATAATCCTTGTCGTATTCATCCTGGATGTTGCAAAACCAAGGTGATAAGCCGACAAGGAAGTCTGAAAGTTGAACAGACATGGTTCTCGAACCAACTGCCGCGAAATCGATAGGTAAATCCACTTTACAGGAAAATAAGTGATCCAGGAAACGTGGTATATCTTCGAGACGAAGACCATCGAACGATTTGACTTGCAGGGCTGTGAAAGCAGATATTCCAGGGAACTCGACTGCTTGGCCGAACTGTGATAACCGTTGACTGAATAATTTCTCCACCACCAACCGCTTGACCCCTAAATTTATGCTGCGCATGACCTTCTGTCTCCTCTTGTCACCCTTGTCGTCCGGATCGTGGGAAAAACGCTCAATGTGTTTGGAGATGAAATTAGTCCTCCGGTGGATGCGGCTCCTGATTGTAGGGTCACTAGAGCAAATGCTCTCACAGAGTTCGTCTACCCTTGTTTGTTCCAGCTCCGCGTCGCGCTGGATCTTCGTGTAGAGATTGCCCAATGATCTTTGGGCTAATGCTCTCAATATCTTGTCCTCCTCTTTCGCTGAAGGATCGCCCTCTATCCTTCGAATGTCTTCCATTCTTTTGTCTCTCTGCCCCCTCTTTCTAATGATGGGAAAACCCGTTTTGTTTCTCAGCCAATAATCATACAACCAGCGTACATCGTCTCTATACGTTTCGAGCAATTTCATCGGCCATGGCGATAGTTGGGGCAGTGAGTGTGATAAGGTATCTGGAACAGACTCTAGAGGCTCATCTGCATTGGTATTAGCTCTTGAATCCGCCGAGTTCGCTTGGCTATCTCTGATGATGCATAGACTCACCGTTCTGGACAGAGCTCTCACCTTCCACAGTATCACCGTCCTCCGAGCGATCTGATACTTCTAAAGAGGTATCGAAATATCCAGTGCTGATTGAACTGCCTTGATTTAGGACACCTTTGAAAGATTGTATCTAAGAATGTGAGCGTCCGTTGTTGCCGATAAAACCTTCGGAGCAGCACTCACACCCAGGAGTGTTTCTACTGTTGCTAGAGTGGATATCACCTCTTCATGGTGGTGCTGAAGACTTTCAGCTGTCGCAGACTTTAACGTGTTCAGAGCCGATAAGATATCCATCGCAATTTGTGATCGAGTGCATCAGTGATAAAGAGTGTTGAATGTACCTGTCCCCCCTATTTCACTTCTGTGTCAGATTCACCCCGCAATACCCCGTACTTTTGTGCCGGTGTGGGCGGCGCGCGCGGCAACTGATCTTTTCTGCTGGCATGATCTCTGGCAGCCACATCGACCGGCATGACCATGATTCGTTATTTTTGAAGAGGGTGTGGGGCTTCTGGGCCAGGGGCAGAGACACTCCTTGTTTCCCACCCTCTCCTTCTCGACTGGTACGTGTACTTAAGTAGGCTCCTTCAGGTCGCTCGATCATTTTGCTGATCACATTTTTGCAAGTGTGTCTTGATCCTCGTATTAAGCCCGGCCAGCCACGTCAGATCCAACTTCTTTTTCTCACTCGACTTCACACTTCCTGAGTTTACTGGTACTTGGGTTCTTACTCCATCCACCTGATACCCCATTATGACGCCGTGAGTAGCATAATTTATTCCAACATTATAGACAGTCACTAATACATGGGCTCAGCAAACCTTGCCCGCCGATTGAACAGTCAATCCTAAGTATCGGACCAAACACTTATCAGCTTGGTTCAATGTTGCTATGCAAAAAGGCCACGGACGCACAGGACGAGGCGGCAATTGCTACATGGACAGACAGCGATGGGGAATACTGCTTAGTTGACTCTGTTCCTGGAAATGCAGCGACACCCGAAGTATTATCTGAGGGCCTAATATACCAGGCTGGAATGTCATCTGCTGTCTGGAGACTCGGGTGTCACGCGATTTGTAAGGTCAAGACTTGGTGTGACGGTATGGAACTGGAGAGCAGCACTTTGGCTTTTGTTCAAAGCAGGTTTCCAAACATACCAGTCCCAAAGGTTATTCATGCCTGGGTTGATAAGAAATTAAGGCGGACATTCCTTATTCTGAGACGGATTCCGGGACAGAGTCTGGACAGAGCGTGGCCCTCTCTAACAAATGCCCAAAGAGAACGAGTGGCTGTTACTGTTGCACAGTACTGCAGAGACCTTGCCGGAGCAACCTCGCAAAATCTTCAGTCTGCCACGGGATGTGGAGTCCTTGAACCTTTCCTAAACGTGCGTGCTGAAGACGATTACCCTACTTGGATGCCCAGGTTGTTAGGACCATTATCTTGCGCTCTGACTGAAAAGTACCTTCGGAGGATATCAACACAACCCATGCCTTGTATTGGCGATGAATTTCATTTCTATCATGCAGACTTGGGCCCCACAAATATCATTCTCTCTGATGATGGCGTTGTTGAAGGGATATTGGATTGGGAGTCGGCAGGATTTTACCCAAAGTTCTGGATACCTCTGAAGCCCTATCGGAGTCGTGGTTTCAATCTTGAGGGCCCAAGTGATTCTTGCTATGCATGGGTAGATCTGTTGATCTCGAAGCTTTCGGATATGGGCTTCGAACTTGACCCCGGGCACGTCAACTGGCACAAGACTTTGTGCCTTACTTATTTCGATATCAGCGAAATATCCAGCGACAGCTCCACCTAGAAACCGGTGCCATCGCACAGTTCCAGGCTGACAATTTCTTTGTCTCGGGTTGTTATTGAAAAACAATTGGATTGCTCTGGTAGTCCTTGTCCATTTATCTTTTCTATAATATTCATTCAAATGAGCCATATATTAACAGGATGGAACACGGATGCGACACAACCGCCAGTACTACTTAAGCTCACCGCGTGTCTTTACGTCAGCGACGATCAGAATGCCTTGTTAGACTGTCTGGGCGACGCAGGCCGGGTTGGAAGCTGGCTGGCGGGGACCAGTCGAGCAATATGCTCGCGGTAGAAATCACGCTCGGCCCGGTAAAAGTCACGCTCTTGCAGTAACGCCTGGATCTCCTGCGCCTGCCGTTGTAGGATGTCCGATTGCTTCCGGATCTCGTCTTGCTGGGCCCTGACCTTCTGCTCCATCTGAATCTCGTTTCGCTTCCGGTTGCGGGTCCTCCGTGACGCATCGCTGTTGGCCTTGCGCCTCTCCGCTTGACTGGACGATCCCGACTTTAAGTCTAGGATATACGGGATCAACCCCGGTAGCGGTGGGCTCTCGGGCGCCGAGGTCACCCCTGTCGATAGCGTCTCTTCCCTCGAGATCTTCCCACTCGCGATCCCAGGGGGCGCGTGGGCCAGGTCCATCGTGCCGAATGGTGGATGCGGGCCCCCGGGGTCAGAGATGACTGGAGAAGACTGTCTGGCGCGACTGTACGTTGAGATACAGGTCGGAGGGATAGTACCCTGGGAATATGAGTTCGGCCCAGGATTTGGCGTGGACTGAAATATAACTGGCACGGATGGTAGACTTCCCGAAAATGGCAAGGATGCTGTGGGTGCCAAATACGCTCTCCCTGCCGACATCCCAAGCCGTGATACATCAGTTAGAGGTGATCGGGATGCGATGGGCTCCCAGAAAGGAAGGGCGTCAGTGTCCACTAGTCGGGTGGGCGACGAGGCAGGATAGGAGGCAGTTAGTTGGTCTCGCATGTCTAGTGAGGACAGTCGGCGCGAAGGGACGGACGGCGATGGTAGACGCCTGGTTACCAGCAAAGGCGGATCTTGGTGGGACTGAAAGTGCATCGGCGTTGTCTCATGGTCTGCTGTGTTTTCGGGTGCCATAGCGGCTGCCGTGGAAGTTCAGGTAAATGAAGATAGCATAGACTTGGATAGCCCGGAGCTGGGGCGAAGCCGCGATATATATTCCAGATTCCTTTGTCGGGTGACGATCAGGCTCCCAGATGCATTTTGGATGCCCCCGCGCTTAACCTGGCTGGGCTGTAGGCTCGTGGCGAGGCGAGTGCAGCGCTCCGGATGCTGAATGTTGGCTTGCAAGATCGTAAATGGTCAGCTATAGTAATATGGGACATGCCTGCAGCTTAAGCTGGATAAGAAAACTAATTGGATGAGAGAGAAAAAATTGTTTGGGTATGCCTGCAAAGATTAAATCTTTTCCGAAGGGTCCCATCCATATATACGGCTGTGCACCAGTCCCACGCGGTAGGAGAAAACTCCCACGTGGCTATCTCATAATCAGCTCAGGGACGGCAGTCTGATACAGGGAGTAACCAGTGTCCCAGCGACGAACCCAGATAGGGGCAACCAGATCCATCGCTAGGGACACATGATTAAGCCAATTATCTCTGCCATTTATTCTCGCAGCCTGGTGGTCGCATAGTTCGAAACACTTCGTAGAGTTATGCCTATGACTAGTTGACTAATTCTTTGCAAACAAAACCAGTAACCAGCCCCTAACATAGCAAAGTCCATTTCACATCAAAAATGACAACCATATTCCCATCAATGCTATCAGAGCCAATGTAGCACTCCGAACCAATCACGAACTACCGGTTCCCTGGCATCCTAGGCATAGTGCTCGCCATGGAAGTCATCCATCATGGCTCGAGGCTTACCCACGTTAGCAACAAGGACATTGACAGAAGGTCGGGTAGCCGCACACTATCTTGATCCAGTCAGGTCCGCCTTGCAGAATTCACAAGTGACCGCGCCAGTTGGGTTGTTGTTTTGGCAATTGTAGCATTTCTCGAAGTTAACAGGAGAGGAGGGGGTAGAAGTGCACATCTTGGATCGTTTAGTTTTTTGTCCCGAGAGGTTGTGAAAAAAAGAAGCAATCGAACAAGATCAGTGGTACTCTGATTCGGAGACTGGGAGAATCCGTTGTCTTATAATATGGGAAGACGAATAACTAGATCTCAGCTCTTACTTGATTGGCTCTCAGTAGCACGATTCTACCCAATGAGGGGCCAGGGTATTTCCGCCACAGAGGTCTGTGCTCGTTGCGCGCAACGAGCACAGACCCTAAAGCACCTACATCAGGTCAAGTAAATATTGCGCCGAGACTTGATGCTAGTCGATCAGTTCATGCCACCGACAGGAAGATCAAATGATCAGCAGAATTCATGCGTTAAAAACTATACCGAGGGCTCAAATTACGAGTTGTACATGTGCATCAGCTCATTGGATTCGCCATAATGTCTGTTCTACAAGGCACTGCAGTTTAGTTATAGATTGCGTTTCGATTACTTGTTCCGGGCGCCTGTCCCCAGGGCTTGATTCTTTCTCGGGTTATAAGTTGGACTGGAAGCCCCTTAGCAGCTAGGTGGGGTTCATATCAGCCATGTACTGCATAAGCACGCAAGTCATTGTCAACGTTCTTACTCATTGGGTGCGACAATTCGTTCCTACAAACCACAGCACAGACGGCAACCGGAACGCTCCTAGACCCTCTGACGCTGAATCTATACGGGATAGCGTGGGTGCTAGGCGTCAATCTCAGTCCGACGACGACGACGACCAGTCAAGCATACTCGTCCTTCCGACTCCTCCGGATTACCCGATTCGACCTCCAAGAGCCAAGGTACAACACCCATCGACCTCACGACAAGAAGATACACCATCTAAGGCTGAGATTGTTACCCTTGGTACGGGGCATCAGACTCTTCCAAGTCCTCTGTACCACCCGATTCAACCTCCAAAGATCAGGTTACAACATCCCCGAACGTTACGAAGAGAAGATCGATGGTCTGGCTGGTCTGACTGGTTCCTCACTGGTAAGGCTTCTATATGCTACATTTCTTCTATGTCTGACGTTATTAAAAGAAGATGGATAAAGTTCTAAAAATCAGAAAAATCAATAGCTTCCAAGGATATGTGTTCAGGGTACATGGTCCGAACAATTATTACTTCGAAGCGGAATTCTGTGATGACACAACTGGAATTGTACAATTTCCTGTGTATCTTAGACTCCGTTCGGTGTCGGATTTTCGGAAAATCATGCGAATTATGGGCAAGGTGGTTGAAGCCAAGAGGCTTGTGGATTGGTCTCACTTAGATACAAGGTTGGGAGTTCGCCAGGAGAAATTCGTACATATAATAAATTGATATTGAAATGCACGAACTACCTAAAAGCTGAATTCCGGATACAATTCGACTTCGCTACATGACATATCCCAAAATGCTACTCCAATTTATAGAAACCCTCGTTTTCTCTGGCTGTTTTATTTGGAATGGCCTACTTATCCAGCTTCTAATTGAGGCGGCCAGCCATAACTCCACAGGGAATCTCCATATTTGGTTTGCTTTAATTGTCTTATGGACTATCGAAGATTTCCTGTTGAATGCAATGAATCAGGGACCGATATTGGTAACCTATCTCTGTATTCCAATCCTCTCCCGCCTTTTGACTTATGTTTCTGTCAGCCCAATTATTGAGCGGCCCAGAGCATCAGTGCCTCTATCATCGAAGACACGCCTAATCCAAACCGTTGTGCCGCCAAGGTCGAGAAGCGGTGGCTGTCTACGTTCTCCAGACAAGCTTCCCCGGCCCTGAGAGTGTCATATCATCGAAAAGCCTAGTATATTGCATTATACTAGACACTGGCCTCCATTCAATTGGTTTGACTTCGAGGAAAGAATAGAACACACATTGAACTTGGATTGATGAGAGCGTGGTCTTCGAATTATGCCTAGTGGGCCGAACGTCTATGTCCTCTTGCCCGTGAAGATGACTTTCAGCTTGGACAGTTCAAGGTTACCAATTAGAGCCTTGCACATGAGCCGAAACAGCAAAGTTTGAAGTTTTTCCGAGTATACCCCGATGGAAAGGATGGTGTGATACGACTTACGCCTGGACTAGCTTGCGACATACTTATCTTTCAACCACACGAAGCCGGGCCTAGTTTCTACGAGCTTTCTCGCGCCTACTCTTAAGGTGTTTCCAATTTCTTACAGCAAAATGCTGGGTATAGGGATATCAACGGCGGACAGAAGATTGGGCCTGCCAAAGTTGCCGATGGGGTAGGCATAGGGGTTTTGGCATAGTGTATGTCGTGCAAGACTCTGATAGGAGTTCCCTTTTTTTGCTAACTTTGATGCCCGTTGTGAACATTGGTCTTGTCTCGATGATCGGGTGGCGCGCAGATTTTTTAGTGTTGCATAGGTATCGCCTTGTATGTGACTTATCTTGTAGGTAGTGATTTAGTATGATGATGGGAAGACATGCAGTTATGAGGAGAAAATCGCCTATTGAGGACGAGGTTGTCTTACTTTAAGCGAAGTTTGCTTGCCTCTCGCGCGCTAATCCCATCCACGTCGCAATCTATTATTGGTGGAACCTCCGCGGCACGCGTATCAAGTCACTATTGACGATCGGCACCAATCCGTGTAAGAATACTACAAGGGTCTAGCACGTGACATGTGCTTTCGCGCATAGGCCTCCAGAGCGACTTGTCCAACATAGATGGTTCAGCCCCCTCCTCTTCAACGAGCCGCATCCATCAGATAACCTACGTTGGCACCCAGGGCGTTTTACGACAGAAAAAGTGCAGCCTCCGTGTATATTGCGAGATCGTCAGTATTATATCCTGGCTTTGTCTACCTGGACCTTCTCTGACGGCTACAGGTCATGTGCTGGGACAGAAAAAAAACACCAGCTAGATTCCCTCACTGCACAGGGAAAGACACAGGCGATTGTATTAAATTCGATCCTGTTGAAGACCACATCCAATGGTGTATTCCAGCAGTACAGCGAGGGGCCGTTTGTGGGGTTCTGACCCCTACAACCCAGACGAGCTCTACCAGACGCCGCACAAACTGTCCAAAGCATCGTGAGCAAGGCAACCCGGCCAGCGGCAGCAAATACCCAGAAGGGGACTCCGGTGACAATATGGGTGGCGGAACCAACACTGGCGGAGGTTTGAAAGTCGGGGCCTAAGAACCTTGATAGTCTATGCTCGGACAAGTACAGCAAGACCCTTCGTCTGGTCATTTTGATGGCACTAAAGCCCGGACATTAGATAGTTGCAGATGATCGCCATGCTAGTACATACATTCTTTGTTCCAGTCCTCACTAGCAACGTTTTGACCAGCGGTGAACAATCGCGAAAATCCCGAATACAGCGCCAAGGGCAAAAAGTGGACTTTGCATAGTCTCTTTCAAACTGATTCGGAAAATCCGCATGCGTAGCGGGTCTCGTTCTATTGATACGGCATCGATCTCGCTGTTGATACTGACCATGCCCAGTTCCCGCAACAAACAGTCCGTATTTTTGAATGCTCCTTCTGTCCAGCACTTTTCAATGACGGAACCAAGCCAAGTCCCCTTAGTGCTTGGTAGAGAGGTGCGTTTAGGCCAGGTGGCTAGGCCATCATCACGGTCATCTTCGAAGAGGTCAAACGAACACTTTTCGCCTGTAATGATCTCGTACATCACGGCACCAAGTTGACCAATATCTGTTTGCACAGAGAAGCCATCGTCATCGGCGAGGTCCATTGGTGTCCCCAATGGAAAGATAGATGCCTCACTGAAGTCGCATATTTTGATAGACAGGTCCAAATCGAGAAGAAGATTGCGAGTAGCAATATCAGCAACGACAACGCGTTTCTCGTGGATCTGCTGAAGCGACCGGGCAAGTTGACGGAACCACGAAATCTGCTGTAGGCGTGTTGAGGTGTGCTTGCCCAAGTAAGCACGCAAGTCCCCATTCTTCATATACGCAAGGTGGATTGCGTCTGGGTATAACCCCATACAAGGAACAACACCATCAATTTGATCTGGTTCGAAAGAGCTGAAATGCCTAAAGACTTCTTGCTCGTGGCGGAGTATCCTCTGATTCGATTGGACATCGGCGTTGCTACTCCAGGGGTGTCGTAAGGGAATTTTGATAGCAGTCGGGCTTGGGTTTTCAGAATAAATCACGACACCTGATCTTCCGTATCCTAGGACTTGGCTGTCGGGAATAGGTTGACCCTCAAGGTCTATGAAAAGTGACGAGGCCATTGTTGAGTGTGTGGAGAGTGAGGATTTGTTTAATTAGACATGAACATCCCCTTGCGGAATCCGGGGCACTGCCGCACTAATTAAAATATCACGTGACTTCTCCCTCCAAGCCTAGGCTGCGAGACAAAGGGGTTTGGCACAAAGCCAGATCCCATGGGGGAGGGAGATCCTGATTGACCTTTAAGTCCCTCTGGCAACCCTGGGACCGATCCGGGGCTCATGTTGGCTGCCATACTTGTGGGAGCCGGAAACCATTGGAAGGGCTCAGTTTCAGCGTGGCCGTGGTTCTCAAAGCCCGCGGCATGGTTGAGTCGAGTATGTTCTCAGGCCTAGGATAGCCCTCAGGGTTACCTTGGCCAGTAAATGATGGCAGTCGATATCCATTTTCCCCCAAGTACATTGAGGGTCCTTCCGTAGTCGAAGTAATAGGTCTGATTGAAGTTGGGCTCTGCTGGACCAGTGATACGCAGGGGTCGTTCTCAGCAGGCTCAACCCCGAACGCAACTTTTACCCATATTTCCCCATCTGTTGGAGTATGAGCCAGGACTATACATTTGGAGGTCAGGGACGCACCAATTTCACCCCGCTTATATTGCTCCTCTATCCGTCGTACGTTGTAGATCTCTTTTAAGACCGCGACCGAAGTTTTGGACATTATTTTGGACTAAGCGACTGACCGGAGCTCTCGATATTTTCCGAGATGGCAGATAATATGGATTAAGAGCTTGATACATTCTATGGGTGTCAGCTATTGTGTTGATGAAAGCCGTGCTGTGCAACTGCCTTACGATCTGATCGAAGTGATCCCGGGTCGTTATGGGTGACATCAGAAGGCCACCATGGCGGCTTGTTTTTGCTCCCGTACGGATATTTTGTGTGCTTATAGGGTTCAATGGCGTTGATTAAAGCCCTGGTGACTCTGCGGCGATCTCGCTGGCGGATATAACCTCCAGCACGTTTGTAGTATTCGGGGAGCCCTTTCGCGTCTCCAATCTTCAGGCCGCCTGGAAGTGGGGAATAATAGCATTCTGAAAGGGCCAGGTTGTCGGTAGATTCATCAAGTATGAGCGGGGTCGACGACTGCTGCATCTGCGACGAAGACAAGTGGTCAAGGTCGGCAATATACACCAATGGGCCTTCTAGTTGTTGTGTTAGTTAACGGTCTGTTTTCAAAGAGTAATGACACTTACCAATCACCCCTGCTTTGTACTGCTCTTCTTTCCTCCGAGCATCTACGGATGAAGGTCCAGAGGAACTTGGACAATCCACAGCTGGAGTAAATCCACCAGGAGAGTGAAGCATTTAAAACGATTTAGTCGCAGAAGAGTCTTATGCGAATGTAGGATAAAGCCTTAGAGTATGAGCGAGCGTGCTTATATGGAGCTAAACCAGGTCTGAGGCATTTGAAGTGCTGGACAGCGAGAGATTGAATATATCCAACCCGCGTGGCACGGCAAGATGGCCATGTCCTCAACCGGAGGCATGCGGTAACCGAACATGTCAACCAAGTGACAATTGAAGCCTCAAACCGCGAGCACCAAGGAGCGAGTGGATACCTCTGACAACCAGGCGGTAGTTGACACCTCAAGGCGAGAGAACGAAGAGTGAGATGAATGGGCCAGATCCCAGTCAAGGAACTTTCCACCAGTCGAGGAGAACTTCCCGCATGTCATGGGGAACTTTCCACCTCCCAAGAGGAACTTCCCCATCAGCCACTAATCCTTCGATTAGCCCTAGTCATCGGCTCCCGAGAGACAAATATGACTTCCAGCCCTGCCTATCTAGAAGATAGCCCACAATTTTAGTAAACCGATCTGTGGATATACCCGGCCGCGAAGGTTTAATATTCGGTGGCCGCCGCTTACGGCATTTCCGCCCTTCGCGGCAACAGGGTTCCTGGGAAACTTGGAGCCGTTTATAGGAGGAAAGAGTATAGACAGTACTACAAACTTCAGATAGATGGCGAGCCCCAAGCTGAGGCCAAGCGCTGATCTTCGATTTCCGCAGAGCCAAGCCATTAAAGTCATTGGCTATGGCGGCGTATGAGTAAATCCGAGAACCGAGGATATTCCGTTCAGAAGCACGTCAAGACGTGGCTGTGACTGTGGCTACGGCGGTGTGTGGTGCACATGGAAAGACCGGCACAAGAGCTTTCTTACCCATAGGACAGTTGTTGGGTGATGAGCTCTCCTTTGTCCATGGTCTAGAGTCTTTTTTCTGGGCGCTCTTCTGGATCTGCATCCACTTTAATGGTCCTAATAACACAGGACGTGTGGTCAAAGAGTTTGACGAATGGAATTACATCAGCATGGAGGATCTAGCCAAACTAAAGCTGGGGACGGTCTTAGATGACGAGATTTTCGAGGCCACTATGGCCAAATTTACGGAGTACCACAAACCGCTGAAACGGTGGGTTGGTGAGTTGCGAAGAGTGATTTTCCCTAATGGGAAGATACGGAGAAGCGATGACAAAGGTCTCTTTTCTCGAATAATCTTAATACTGCAAGATGCGCAGGAGACTTTGAATCCTGTGTAGACCTATACAATGCAACAGGATATTGCCATAGCTACCTCTTATGTATTGCTATATTTCGTTTTCTAATGTTAATCAGCGCCATGGAATCCCAATCAAAGCACTCGCCGGTCACCTAATTCTTTATTACATTCAACTTAATTTTGGTTCCCGGGATTTAAGGGGCCGCTGCATCAGCACCGGCATTAAGTAGAATTTGGACCACCTCTTTTAACCTTTGGAGGGAGGCTGCCTGAAGCACGTTGCCATATTGTCCACCTTGCACGTTGATGGTCGACACTAGCAGGAGATGTTGTCATGTCTGCGCCTAGTGGAGCATCTTGGGGGTATGGACTCCCATTATTCGGCATGGGAGATGTTGGAGTAGTGGTGGGAGCTCCCTCGAACCGTCACAAAGACTGGATAGGAAAACAGGCATTCTACTTTCTTTCAGTTATCGTCACTCAAAGGAAGTTCACCTAGTTGCCTTGCCATGAGCGAACTTCGCTTGCACTGTATTTCTCGAAGGAGCTCGGTTCTTGTGCCTTGGAGACATTCGACTTCGTCGTAATCGGAGAATGACTCGAAATTTGTATTAACTGCACCTTCCAACTTTCTAATATCGACATGTTGATTAATCCGAGCCGTATTTTCAGCGATACTGATTATTAGAGAGCTATATGGTCCTTCAGTCAATTATACAGTATTAAAGAATTATGCTCGTTGTACGTACGTCTGGCCCACCTGTAAAGATAAGAGGAATGATGACTTATATCTCTCCAGGTTCTGTGTTAGGCCCTCTACCTCCGGTTGTTTCAAGGGCCATTTCAAGGCTCGTAAGCCTATTTTCCTCATCAGTGTCTTTTCCCTTCCCTGGATTGAGTCTCGCTTCTAATGCTTGTAGATCGGAGAGCAAGCAGTAATATCGCTATGTAGTCTGAGGACGTAGATAGGCCCTTCGACTTATTCTCTTGCAGATTGCTCTGTAGGTCTTGAAGTGTATCTTGAAAACCTGTGAATGCCCGCTGCAGGGTGAGAATTTCTTCCCGTGCATTTTGTACCTGTTGGATATAGCCTCCGCAAAGCTTCACAAGTCTTCCAGTCAGCTGGATAATAGCGATAACGCTAGCCGCCGATGATAGACCATCCATGTTGACGGACACACCATGAAGATCGGATCTTCTCGCAGACGAGTACGATAGCGGACCAACAGTAAGAATATGGGTTCGAAGTCATCTTGGGCATTCCTGGCGAGCAAAAGTGGGGTATGTCGTCTCCCCCTGACATTGAGGTTGTGAAGGTCCACGCACCGCATAAGTACCTATGACTAATTATACTTTTTCATAGTCAGCAAATGCTATGACTGGCCGAACCGGTGCTGGTCTTCGGTCGACTCTCGGCCCGAACGGACCCAGACCTGTGCCTGTCCTAGCCACCTCATCAACTCATGATAGCACAACACCACCATTATGGCGCCACGACTTGCTCCTTCGTAGCTAGTTATGATCCGTGATATGATCAGCAGCAAATTGCTTACTACTTCTCACATGGAGGAAGCGGCAGGTTGCAGCAAACGTTCGATCATAACGATTAGTGCCAACCTCCGTATGTTCGGCGATATTCGAGCGCCCTTGATTCCCAGCGGCCGTCCACGCATCATTTCGCCTATTATGCTTGAAGCGCTATGCGATCACTTGCTAGAGAAACCGGATTTATACCTCGATGAATGGCCGAGTTTTTGTACGATGAATTCGACGTGCTTGCATCCACGTACACTATCAGCTGAGCTCTTCGATCGCAGGGTTGGACCAAAAAAGTGGCTCGACAAGTAGCACAGGAGAGAAACGCAGATCTGAGAGACTATTATTTGCACCAGCTGTCAGGTTTTTGCTCATATCACTTGGTCTTTATAGATGAATCAGGCTGTGACAAACGGGCTGGCTTCAGGAGGACAGGCTGGTCTCCCCGCGGTGTGGCACCTGTCCAGGTGTCACATTTCCAGCGGGGTCAGCGATACCAGATTCTCCCAGTATACTGCCACTATGGTATTTTGATGTCGCGAGTCTTCCAAGGGTCGACTGATGCAAATCTCTTCGAGGATTTTGTTGGACAGCTTCTTCACCATGTGGTAGATGGCCTGAACCGAAATCTGTTCTTATCATGGACAACGCATCCTTTCACCATACTGACCGAGTAACCGAATTATGTTCAAATTCTGGGGTAAAGCTATTGTATTTACCACCGTATTCAACTGATTTAAACCCGATCGAAGAATTCTTTGCAGAGCTCAAAGCGTTCGTGAGACGGGAATGGCAGAAACATACAGGTCAAGATTTCAAAGAATTCCTTGAATGGAGCCTTGACACAGTGGGGTCTAGAGTTTGGCATTCTATTAGCACGTAAGTGACTGTCCCCCGGCTTCCATATTCACACCGAATGTCGTCGCGGAAGTTAATGGCTCTATGTATGGACTTGAGGAGGTTGCGGCATATGCACATCAGGACCTGGATTGATAGATATATTAACGATAGTTGCCCTTTCGGCTTAGTAGCCCGGCGTTAATGAATTGTGTGTGTATAGTGCTGCAATGAACCAAAAGCTCTCCACATTGAGCATGCTTCCTGGATTATCTGTCTGGAAGTTCTACTTATGGTTAAAGATAAATGTCAACCATGGGATTGATGAGTTTACTGGTGTATAGGACTGACTTAGATACAGATAAACTCGTGGTATATTACATCGGTTTTTCAAGACGAACGGTGATGCCCTGCGCGGTTTGTACCTCTGCTACAAATGCGCGGACCCAACAAGCGTGATTCCCTTCATGGCCCAATCTTCCTATCTCGCGTGAGTCGATTGTAATCATACACGGGTGCTAGATACCGGTCAGGAGACAGTCGTACGAAAGGGATATCGGATAACTTGCCGAGTGGCAGAGCTGTATACCCGAACTTTTCCACGCCGCCACAACGGAACAACCTGGCCCGTAGTTGCTGAGAAAGGAGCTCTGTTCGAGATAATTTATTGGATGAATGATGTCAGCCTTTCGAACGCCTGCAAATTCGTCGGCTCGGCATTTGATATCGGCCTTCAACTCGTGTTAGACCTGCACTCTATAGTATCTTGGATTTATGGAGGACATACGACTGTCAGGCCCTGCATCCGAATTATATCGGGGACTGCGCTCAAGCAAGCCGGCCCCCTGTTCATCTTGCACAGTAGATTGAAGTGGGAATGGCGCAGCATACAGTATATGTTCTCGGAGCACCAAGACTAGAGGAGGAAAACAAAATGGGACAGCCCTTGGAAAGGGGGAAGGAAGGTTGATTTATATAGGAATCTTTTATTATTAGCTTTTCTCCTTGGAGAACGTGAAGTGGCATCCCATTGCACGGACGCTAACACTAGTGTTCGTGGCGTTTAGACGCACAATTGTACAATTTAGCAAATTTACAATTTGATTATAATGGAGTATCACGTCGGCATATGCCACGTGTCACATCGACATTCCAAGCGAGCAAGCGCACTGAATTGAAAAATAGGATGATATCATTAATGTGATATTATATATAATGTTTCGACTCTATGGCCATGGAATGCATGGAGTGATCTTGTGGTAGTGTTTGTGATGTGTATAGTACTTAATTGAGGGAGATAGCGCGCGAGGTCATATACGAATAGGCAACAGCCATCCATTGATGGAGGAGTATATGTCCTTAAAGTCTGAATCTAGCTAATTCATACATTGTCTGAAGATAGATTTCTCTGCAGCTTCTTAATCTTACGATCTCCTGCTGGTTGGAAAGGTAGCTCAATAAGGTCAACGACATCATCCATCACGTTCTGAACGACCTTTCTAACGTCATGTCGGAGGCTACGATGTGCAGCCACTGATATCTGTTAACTACTGAGCTGTATGAGTTGAGTAATTCTTTCACGTACCTGTCACTAGGCCGCTGCCTTTGCCTTTCCAGAAATCCTTTGTCACAACTTTCCAGGCATTGATAGGACCGTGTAGTTTCCAAATACGCTGATGATGGCTATTCCATGGCTGTGCAGGGCTTGTGATGTCGGGTTGTCCCGGCATATAAAGCCCAAAACGTAGTATCTCATTTCGGTCAGTCATTGCTCTTTTCGCCTAGCACTATACTTACATAATTTCCTTTGTCCTTGGATAAAAGTTTGTCCATCCAACAGTATACCCAGTCAAGTTGGACTAATTGATCATGAGCATTTGGTCCTGTTGGATTTGATGATACTCACCAGGGTCCTCGATTTCCCAAGCCACAAAGATTGTGCGATTGGCATCATCAGTCGAATCCAAAAGCTCACGAATATAGGGGATCTGCGCAACTATTCCAGTCCCAGAAGCCACCATCAGCACTCTCTGGTACTGCGAAAAGTTTAACTTTGCATTGTATGGACCGTCAATCCATGTCAAGAATTCTGTAGCATCATGCTCCAGAAGGCGCCCTGTAAAGCCATTCCTCTTCTGTATGAGTAATGAGAGGTTTGTCGCCTTGCCATCATTGTCTGTTTCCCACCATGTGATGGTAAATGGATGAGATTGTAAAAAGGACAATGGACTGACACCTGGCATCCAAATATAAACTGTCATCCCAGCTCTAACAGTAAAAGGTCTGTTAAGTGGTATCACAATTTCAGCTGCACCGGCATGTCGTCTATGAATGCGTGCCCTTGACCCAAACCTCTTACTGGTGATGTTTCGATAGAGGAGAAGTGCCCAATGAAATAGAGTCGAGAGACCAAAGGCACCGCTGCCAATAATAAGATAAAATCGCGAGAATGCCCTCTGAAGGTGTGCATGACGCCAGAGAGCGACAAGTGCACAGATTGCTACGCAGTAATGGGCTTTCAAGAACAATTCGTAGACCCACCTGCGTATAAGCAGGATAATGACCGAGAAGGAGATCGCAGATACAGCCTCTCAAACGTTAGCTTGAATGACGGATAAGAGACAGGAACCTTACTAAAAGCCCATAGAATTGCACTGGCTGCTGGGGATCCCAGCCTCTGTCTCGTATAGCCAAGGCAGAATGGAGAGCTGCCTGTATGATGGTCATTACCCCAAACGTGCTGTGGAGTTGAAGATATGACCGGAAACGGATGCCTAACAGATCGGCAGCAAGATTTAGTCGACCAGCGAGAAGCAGTGGGACGAGATTAGTAATGGCAAGGTTGCCAGCTCGTGCACCTATAACTCTGAGAGTGCGTGCGAAGATAAAATTGCATATCAGGGTACCCGCCCAGTAGATACTTTGAAGAAGGACCCATAATCTGGACCGGTGTCTGAAAAGCCTAGGATAGACAATATGCTTCAGGAAGAAGAAAGAAAACTTCCTCAGCAACGTATTTGCCCAGTGAATGGGTATATGATGCTGCCGACGTGAGGAAGCGGAGTGACACTGGTAGATCAGTTTGCTTGTCCGGTAGATCAAGAGGATGAGGATCAATCCTCCTAAGCAGCTGGCGTACAGTTGGGTGACATCCAACATGTTGCTCACAGTCGGTTCCCCATACATAATGCCTTTTCCTGCGGCAAGAGTGCAGGGCGACGTGTTCTACTTAAAGAAACCGGTCCCTTAACATGGCGGTAAATCTTCCAGGTTGGTTGGTAGATAAATTTGGAATTCGTGGGCGGCTACATGATTCCAAGCAAGGGCGGCTACGCAAGTATAAAGCGCAAGTCTTTCCCTTCCAATTTTCGCATTGACACAAATTCCATTTTGCCTCTTCATCGCACATTACAAAATGGACACCCCAACTCCAAAGTGTGGCGAAGGCCGACGGCGGAAGACCGTATTCCGCAAGTTTCGCCAACTTTGCAACGCGTTTCAGATGCGAGCAATGGTTGTTTTAGTCGACAGTGAAAATCGCCAGTGGATTTTTAAGACTCACCATGACATCCCAGGAGTTGAACAGGTAATCTGATTGTTTTGTTTTTCATCTGCCTGTTTCCTAAATGAATTCATAGGCTATCCATCATCTGCCAACGCAGACACTTGATGATTTCCATCTCCTCAACCGGCATCAGCCCAGACAAAGAGTAGACTCGATAGTCACGTTGCAACCACCAACATTTAGGGCGGGCTAATGCGGGAATAAGCCTGGGAATCGGTGCGGGTGTGTCAGGGGTATGATTTGTCATGGTTGTCGCTGGCGGCTTCCCAGGCACTATTTATAAACACTTCCTTCTCCCTTGCTTAATACACTAGATATCGCCATCTTGTCAACGTACATCTAACACCTCTACGCATTTTATTGCTTATTTCGCTGGAAAAAAATTCATATTCTTCTACACCACTCTCATGGAACTTACGAGGTTGGACCATGTTGTGTTCCAAAATGGGGGCAGGACGGTGAATATCGAACGCCTTCCAAGCTCACTCCAACAAGCAAAGGCCCAAGAGCATCCTACCATCGAAGAACTGTATCGCAGTATTGGGCGCCTTCGCGAGGAAGTGGCTCTCTATCAGGAAACACATCATGCCATGATGGAACTGTTCAAGGAGACGCGAGAGGCGCATCGGTTACTTCGAGATACATTGCAAGCAGCCTCTTCCCACCAGGATCTGCCCCATGCATTTCTGTCAGTTACTTCTGGTGCTCAGAATGCGGTGACTATCATGCAAAAAGCTATGATAGAGGTGTCTGAGAGAGTGGCTGTTTGCGAGGAGCAATTCCTCCGTACATTTGGCATATCCTTGGATGACACGTTGGTTAAGGATTATACTATCTTTTAGATGCATATTGTACATGATGAAAATCGACTTCCAGTCTGAGAAACTAGTGTCGGCTTTTGCACTGCATTGACCAGTACACTGAGTCCATTCTGAAGTCTCACCAATGTTTGACAGAGCCTTTCCTCCTTTCTGGTTTGCAAGAGAAGGAGTGTCTTCAACTCGCCATTTTCTTTTTCCAGGAATAAGATCTTTTGCTGCATATCGAAGAGTGTCTGTTCGAGATTGTCTTCTAGTTTCTTTTGCTCGAGATCCTCCCGCTGGCCAGGTTTTATCGCCCAGATCTCTCCTATATTCAGAGCATTGCACAGCTCCCTATACGAATGAGTGGATAGGTCGCTCAGATGCCTAGCAAATAGACAGTGGCGGTGTTCTTTATAGCACCATTTATAGCCATCGGTGGGCAGTGGTTGCAATCGAACCTGAGACGGGGCCACCGAGATGGACAAAGTGGATTCTTTAGCTTGCGATTAGAGATTTATTAGATATATGTCAAGGGCCAACCTACCAAGGTACTTCGAGAGACACTCCCTGCATTTTGTCCGCTCTGAAGCTCGCTTTCTATTAGCTGGATTTGACATAGTATCGGAAAACACCTTTATAATGTGGTGGTATCGGACAATATTTGGTTGATACCGGGAACATTCATGGAGGAAGAACGACGATAATATTTCAGTGTCCTTCCAAAAGCGGGAGTTGAGTTTGGCCATTTGATCATTTGATCATTTGTACAATTACTTATAGTAGCCGCCACAATGTACATGGCCAATTCTCAATACCTTCTAAGACATCTCCGTTGGATTCCAAGTCCTTCTCCCAAGCAAGTCTCCGTCTAGGTATCACGGCGTGCTATCTCATGAATATCTTGGTCCGTGTCTGAAGCTTCGTGGCGGCCGTTTTCTGAGGATTGGGCTTACCTGACGTTGATTGATGGTCGTCAGCACTATCTATTTAATACGGTAACCGATTATGATGATATTACCTCTGTTAATTGATGTGCGCTCGACGATAATGACTCGACAGTCTCCTGGACGTCTCGAACTGCTGGGAACAATTGGTCATCGGACAAGTATATAAGCTTTTTGAGACTGCGCTCGAAAATGTTTGACGAGACGTCCTTTTGACGGGATTGGCCGAACGTTGAATGGGGACTTTCGATCCCTTCGGTAGCCCAGGAACGGATCCTCTGTGCGACGATTCCTCTTCAGAGCGACATAGAGGCAATTTCTTCAACCTGTAGGTCGGTCGGTTAGTCGATGACACTGGGAACTTTGGTACTATTCGGTTCTACTCAATGAACAGTGATTCTGATCCTGGCGATAATTTGTTCTCATCAGAATCTGGAAGAGTAATGCCCTGCTGAGTACAACCGGAAGCACAATCATTCGAAGTCAATCCAATCTGAGCATCCTTCCTCGGGTTCAGTAACGTGCTTATAGCCATTCGACTCATTTTGAAACTGGGTCGATGAATGTGTTCTGTCATCTGGCTATTGAATACTGTAGATCAGCAGTGCGGCATTCGAATCGCATGAAGAGAATTGCCTTATAAGAATAACACAATTGCAACCCCTCCCACGGCGATGGCTTGCTTTAATAATAGTACGGCACTCCTCGCTTGCGACTATGAGCTCGTGTCACATCCCAGCTAGGAACTAAGGTCTTGGACATACGAGGCTATACCTATAACAGAAAACTGAGGAAGCGAGCAAAATTCCTTATTGGTTAGTAAGGTCGTGGGCGCTTGCATGGGGAAGTCTCATGAGTGGCTTGAGATCCTTGGCCCCACTACGGCTGACATGAGGTCCGGCGACAAATACAAGCCTTCAACTTACACATAACAACTGTATTTCTCTGATAAATGAAGCCATTCTAAATTGAGGGAAACCGAATAAGTGCATACAGGAAACATGGACTAAGAGAAATACGGGCCACAAGTTGCCTTGGAAGGCTACAAGTAATCTGAGATCCCGCCTGATTGGTAATGGTGATGGACGGACCACTGAGAAACCGGATGGTTGATGATAGTACCCTTGGTAGCGAACTGATTTCAGCGATTAGAGCCTGCTCTGTATTTCGGAAAACGGGAGAGTTGATGACTATTATCGTGCCAAGTTGTTTTCTTCGTGAGATTCTTCGGAGCTGAGTAGGCGGGTTCCCGGCGTTCAAATCGTAGCCGTCGAGAAGGAGGGACTTGATCTGGACCCTTGCGTGTACGAGACTGGACGCTGCCTTCACTAAAATCCGATGGTATATCAGAGTCTGATGAATGGCTGTTGAAACTCTCTTCTTCGTTATCGGTATCGTTCGCATCGCCGAAACTTGTCTCTGGAACATGCACTTCGAAGGGTGATATGCCAGGGTAAGTGGGTTTTTGGCCCGTCAGAGCCTCTCTATACTCCGCATCCTGTGAGATGGCCCAGTGATATATCAGAATATCAGTCTGCAGGGGAGTCAGGTCCTCCATTATGAATCGGAGATTTTCTCGTGATTCCCATGTCCAAGCCCCATCGCGCCAAAGGAGCCCTACATATGTTTCAGGGTATATCGCGTCTCGATCAGGACGTAGAAGAGCGGTTGGATTCAGATCATTCGCCGCATTAACCCTCCATGCGACAAGGCCAGTACCTTGCACAAATGCAGAGGTGTACTTCTTAGTACGCTGGATATGACCTCGTGCATTCAGATCGATGTTGGTCTCCCGGGAATTTGGGATATTGGCAGAACCTACCACCCGGGCAATCATTTTGCGCTGGTGTCGATGACCTATAATAAAGGAATATTTGGCTTTGCCGGTCTTGCGCCACCCAAGGGTGACCCCAGGGTTGAATGGTACTCCATATTCCTTTTCTGCCCACCGAAGACTGTGTTCCAGGGATTTACATTCCTGCCACTCAATCGAGTGCCCATCTGCGCCATCATCGGTCTCCGAAGTAGCCTCATCACAAGACTGATTAGGAGAAGAGCCGGAAGAATGACCCTCCTCTTCTGATCTTTGCTCATATTTGGAGATAATGCTGCTTACAGATTGTTCTTCGTCGCTCTCGTGGTTGTCGGAGACAGTTTCGTCGTTTGGAACCTGATGTTGCCTTGAGGTGTCTGTCGATGGGTTTGGAGAGGGAGAAGGTTTCCCAAATTCCCATCTTCTCCCGGCACAATAATCTTGAAATTGCTCCCAGTCAATATTCCAATTATCCGGCAAATTGGAGCTTTTTATAAGGGATCGGAGGGCTCCTTGGGCCTCAAAAAAATTGTCTTTGTGGTTGTTGTTGATATAGGCCAGAGCTGCTTCATCAATGCTGTCGCCAAACTTGGAGAAGAAGGCAATGTCAACAGTGCCGTGGTCGTGCTTCCTTTTGGAGCGGGAATTCTTCGCTCGAATCCTTATGTTCAGCTCGTTCAGTTGGTCAATGGCCTGCTCCGATCTTTCTCCTGGCTGACTCCATATAAGTGAAGCAATGAGGGTTGTGGCGGCATCGTATTCTTCCCGGTACAATGCCTGCCGTACGGCATCAAAGTCACGGAGTGGTTTCTTGTTTCCTTTAGACATAGCGACGATGGGTCATGTAAGTTTCACCCGAGTGACAGCAGACGTCCACTTTTTTAAATCAGAGATGGGGAGCGCTTCCATAGTTGGCAAAGCCGCAAATGTGCACTTTCGCCTATGTCCAAAGTTACAAATAAGCACTCGAGGAATTTATTATTGGTGGACATAGCATCTCCGCGCACCGATGCTCATCGAGTTTCTAGCTACACCTATATTGAAGCCAGCTAGTGGACAATACCCGGTTTTAGATTTGTCTTACCAGTTCAAAGATCGTATACAGTACCGCACCATGTTTCTCAGTTGCAAAGGCAAAATAAAAGTTTGATTATCCAAGATATTTCAACTGAATGACTAAAGGACTAAAGGACTAAAGCACACGTTGCTGTTGACCGGATATACATCACCTGCTCCTGCGGAATTTGCCTGACTGCCTTTGGGAAGCAGACTTGCTAGATTCGCGCTCCCGCTCTCTGGGCATGGAAGCTGCCTTTCGCTGGTGTCCTCTGTAGCTACTTTCCTTGGAAGCAGAATCCCCATGAGAGCTCCGTTCGCTGTGACCTCGACGTTTTCGTGATTCACCGCCTCCCCTGCGACCGCCATCAACCTCGGAAATGGGTGATAGAAGGGGAACAGCCGATCGAGAACGACTTTTCTTCGACCTGCTCTGTTCTTGCATAGCTCGAGGAGTCTCTGTACGAGATCTTGGAGGTGTATGGGGAGGGCGTGGTCTGCCCTTGGTCTGGTATCGGGACACTGTGTCACTCTGGTGAGACGCGTGCCCCCGCGAGGTTGCCTGACTGGTCGACAACCCATCCCTTGCTTGAGAGTGGTGCCTCTGCGGGAGCAAGCGGCTAGATGATGAACGTCGGCGTTCAACAGTCTCAGCAACATTTGAGTCTCGATTCCCCCGCCAAGGTGTATTTTGATGGTACCTCCTGTTAGAAGACGGATTCTTTTGGCTCTCGGGCTCGTTTTCTGACTGCGAGTCATACTCTTCTGACACGGCTTCGCCGTATGGAGACCGACCACCTTCCCCAACAGACTCAGCATATTCAGTCTCAGGTACCTCTTCCCTGTCATCAATGAAATCTTCCAGGCTCTCACCGCCCTCACTAAGTGGATGCGCATCAGCAACGGATTCCTCTTCCATATCGGTCAACCTTTCTTCGTCGACATTCACAATCCTTCTGTCTCTCCGGGCGCGAGGCTGCTTCCAATAAGCCTCTCCCGCAGCATTGACATTGCGCCAGTGTTGGTTTTTCATCTTGCTAGCGTCTGGATACTGCGGTCGCACACCGGTGAGCTTTTCCTGGTAATTCCCTTCCTGGGCGATGGCGATACGATATATATAAATGTCAGTCTCATAACCTCGACCACCCCGAATGAATCGAAAGTTGTCCCGTGACTCCCACGTCCAAACATTGTCGTTCCAAAGTATATTGACGTAAGTTTCCGGATACCATGCCTTTTCGGCGGGACGAAGTATCGCGGTCGGTTCCTTTATGTACTTTGCTTCCACTCTCCAGGCGACAAGGCCAATTCCGATGATATGGTCCTCGTGCCAGTATCTCCCATTGCTCCGTTTCTTTTTGCCTCTGCACTGGTAAGCGATGTGCATTTTTTTGGTCCTGGGAAATGGCCGTCTTCCTGCAGCCTCCACCCGTGCTGTGCGGACCCCATCCTGCTCATATGCCGCAACCACCGAGTAGCCTACCTTCCCATTTGGGCGCCAGGCCAAAACCTTACTATTTCCGTCGGCTATTCCCCAGTCTTTTGCAATTTCTCTGCGCAGATCGGCGTATGAAGTATAAGTTCGCTGTGAAGCTTCAACCTCTTCTGCATGATCATGAGATGAATCGGATTCATAGTAATCGCTGCTCAGTTCACCTGGAAAACGACTACCGCGTCTATCCCTGTTGCCAGACTGCCTGGTTCTTGTTGAAGCTGCAGGCCTCTCCAGACCTGCCGTATTGATATCATCATAGTCACTGGGTAGTTCCTCTGGCGATTCTGGTCTATGATCACCTGTATGGCTCCCTTGCGGCGAATGGTCGGACTGTGCCACATCCCCATCAACAAAGGGATCATCTGATTGACTATCCCCCCGCTCGTCTTCTTCCTCCGCAGACATATCAGTGACACTTCTTGTTGAAGCGATGGGTGCAAACTTCAGCTTGGTAGCGAAGTTCGTGAACTTGTCTATGTCAACTTGCCATTGGTCGGGGTAACCGAGGTTGCTGAGCATGAAATTCAGCTGTTTTTCGGCCTCTAAATATGGATCGGTATCTTCTGTCCGAATGTACTGTTGAGCGGCTTCCATGAGTTCATTTCCACCGTTCACAAGTACATTGATATCAATAGCCCTAAGGCCTAGTTTCTTGGCCTGTGTGTTTATCTGCCGAAGCTTGCGTTCGGCCCCATTGCAATCATTTTCGTTCACTGGCCATAAAATGGCGTTCACATGAGGTCCTGCCTCTTCATAGATCCGGTAAAGAGGATCTTCCGCCAATCTCTTCTTCCCCTTCATGGTGGAGGGGGCTGATGGACGTGCTCTGAGGCCATGTGACAAACTCTTGTACTTGCTTTGGGATGGCGTGGCTGGCGATGGCAGTTCATGGGGTGGAGCATTGGCCTTTGAAAGTGGCGTGGTGTATGGACCCTGAGACTTGTTCCCTCTTTGTGGGGATGGTGTGGCGAATGGGTCATTCGTGGGAGAAGCCTTTCTCTTGTTTCTAGGGGGTTCCTTAGGTGGTTTCGGAACTCGGACTTCTGGTGATGGAATCGGCTGCTTTGTCTTCGGAGGCCTCCCTCGTGGCATTTTGAAGTAAACAGACCAAATGAGCCCAATAAGGTAAATTCGATATTCTTGCCAACCAGGACGAGGTGAGGTATAACAGGCTTTATAGTGCTTTGATATCGATTTTGTCAATTGCACAATATGACATTTTTACACTCGTGAAAATACCATAGAGCTGTACAAGGATAGTGAAAGGACAGGTACTGTGATAAAAGCGGCACAATTGAATCGGGGTGATATCTAGTGCACAGTACTGTATGTCTTTCAATGGCTTTGAACAACCAGCGATATATCATTCCTCCTCGGGGTGTGCGTCCCACGGCTGGCCGGTGGACCGGCAGTTTCACACGACGTGATCCGGAAACTGGACCATATGGTGTTTTTATTCAAGCAGGTTCAGAAACTTCACTGAGATGCCATGAAAATGATCTGCCTCATTATAAATCATGTTGGGAAGAAGCCACGACTTCTATCAAGGATATTCTCTGGGGCAGCCCTGAAGCCCGTTTGAGAGCGGAGCGGAAGCTAAAGTCGTTGAACAGAAGAATCCACAGGCTGAATGAAGCCCATGCACGAAATGCAGGCACTGCCATCATCGAGATTGGCAACTGGAGAAAGGCAGGTGAGCAGCTCGATCTCTCTATACGGGACTACCATTGCTTCCATTCTACTGCGCGTTTTGAAGACGTGCGGGATTTTATCTGGGAACGTGTCCAGAACATGAACTATCCCACCGACTGGGAGGTTACGCGAGGTGACTTTAAGCACCAAATCGAGCAGAGTGCCGAACACTACGATAATCTAAGACGGGAGCGGGGATTAGATCCAGATGACAGCGTTTTTCACGAGCTTGAAAGGGAAACCAGCTCTGCTGAAAATGTCGCACAATCGAGGCGACCTCGGTCCGATATGCCTCTTAACATAATCCAACACGATCCAAGGGACATGGTCGATTCAAGTGTGCGGAATCGCCAGAGACGTGTACGCCATGTAGGAGCATCGGGCCGTATCGAGAGGGCGCCCAGAAATGACCTAGTTGGGCGGCGGCCGCCACTTGCTGCATTGACCCCACGGGAGTTGAGATCTCGTACGCGACGTCCCAATCCAGGGATTCGGTCCGTCTCCGCGATATTGCGCCCAGCCCCATCATTTAGGCAGCGACCATTTCCCGGGGCTGGACAAGGTGGCCTGAGGACATCACACTCCCGACGAATCCCAAGGCGAGCAACAGAACGTCATACACCCCAACAGGAGCAGGAAAACCAAGCCGATCAACGATTAGACTACGAGATGAGGGAGTCCCCTCGGATGCGTGACTGGCTGAATTTGCGATAGCTCTATCCACATGGGAAGCAGCCAAATGCCGATGCATGAACTTGACTTTGTGCATATTAAGCTTCAAGTTGTGGAATAGCTGCTGCTGATGCTGTGACGACAAACAATGAGAATCACTCCAGTCCCCACTTGATCCTCAAATTATATTGTATGTACGACATTGCAGAGAACATATGTAGTATCACGACAAACCATTGATTCTCCTACTCAATCTCAAGTACCGTATGATCGACATTGGTCTTATCATTCAATGGCTCACCTATATCCTTCCTAGAGCAACGAGCGCAACATGTGGTTGGTACATCCGCCAGACGATCATATTCGGCGAGTAACCTCTTGTAAGAGGCGAATAATTCATGGTATTGAGCAGAAAGGTCATTGAAAGCGACACGCTCGCGCTGGTTGCTCACGCCAGAGTTGAAAAGGGACCGCTCCAGCCTAGTCACTTGATCCACAAGATGTCTTTCACGCGCAACTATAGCATGGAGAAAGGGCCACGTAATAGTGAGGTTTTCGCTTGACATGGTCTGTGGCAATGGTTAGACAGCTCCGGTGTGACTGTCAGGGTACAGACCTGCGGCGCTTTCGAGCGGCGATGTTGGTGCTATGAGGGTAATATGTAGAAAGTAGGATGTGTACCATGCACTAAGTACAGATTGTCTGAATATTTATATCTTCTTTAGAACCACAGGATTCTCCCTGTCCACCGCCCAAAATAACTCCCTCCCAGTCTTTAGTCCTTAATTTACACTGGCCTAGACGCTGGGATGGCGGTAGGTCTACCCATCTACCAATCAGCACTAACCTAATTCACGGCCGTTTGAACCGTAACTTCTAGGCTCTGGCTCACCTGTGTTCTTTCAAAATTTCTCAGTAGCTGGCGCCATTTGTTTTCAAGAGCGCGCGCGGTTCGCTGGCGATTGCGAGGAACGCTTTGATTATAGACCTGCTCTATACGGCACCATGAGAGACCAGACCACTTCAGCCGCACCAAAAGATATTCCTCCTCGCGGTAGTAGCGTCTGTTGTGTCCTGACTGTGTTTCTGGTGCCATAGAGGTCCACGTAGTTGGAAACTTTCCAAAGAGCCTGATAAGAAATGGAGCAGATCGCAATAATCTTTCTATTTTGGGGTTCTGGGTGAATTGCTACAGAATGAAGGCATTCGTAGGCGTTTAGCCAGTCCAATTTATGTTACTTTGTAGAGGGTTACAATCCAACAATTGACTAACCCCGTCCAGACCGTTCCATGTCTTGCCAGGCGGCTGCACGGGGGAAACAAAAGATCGGAAGTACCAATGAGAGTCAGATTGGATAGGGCCACATCTCACGCGTTGTTTTATTTTGGGAACAACCAATGTAAGGCTAGCCCACGGAGTACTCAACTGGGATCGTCCATGGCAAGTGCGTGTGCGTCACGCCGGGGCACCGCATATCTCTAAGGATGGTATGGTTGATTGCCGCTGCCAACAAGGCAAGTGGAATATAAATACGCAGTCTCCAGGAAGAAAGGAAATGAAACGTATCAAACAACCTTGACAATGGACAACACCACAGCGGAGGCCTTCCAACAATGGAGCATGGATGGAGACATACAGTTTCCGGAGCTCGATTTCTTTCTTTTCGATCCTGAATTTGACTTTCCCTTGGATCCAATTCCCTACCAGCCAGCAGAAGGCCCAGGAAGCTTCACACTGGATGGGCAGGTCCCAGACGTGAAAGACTTGCCAGACCTAGTCTCGGCCGATCTCTCCTACGGACTCCAGTACGACGAGGTGGGGCAACTGCAGGGATCAGTCAAAGAGCTATCGGAGTCGCTGGAGAAAGTCCAAGACCAGTAAGACATACCTGACCCATCTTGAGACGCCCAACTGACAATATACAGGCTCGAGGCCGAACGCCAGTGAGTTACAGTCATGCTGCTTCTGATCCAACGAGTACTGATGCCGTTATACAGGAAGGTGCTTGCACTTGAGCAGTATGTGGAAAAACTGCAACCATTTCTGCTACAGCTAGGGGCATCTGTTCAGAATTTGCTCTCGGAAAGTATTGAGGGAAAGTGATTGGTAGAGGATCGCATTTGATGAGACGGCATGGAGCTGATCTGGATAAAGTTCACAATGAGGGACTCATATCTGCTATGTACCTATAACATTTAGAGCTTTGTCTGCGGCTCAAGGAATTCGAGGCCCACTGAAACTTTCCAGACCATTGGGATAGATAGACCAATCATAGTCAGCAGCCACCCCTCCATTCACCACTCACTCGGCACGCGCTAGGCCCGCGGATATTTTGTCTCCGTACCCGTTCCTGCGCCTCTTGCCCTACCTAGGAAGGCGTAGCGCAGCCAGAACCATCACGTGGGCGTGACCATATGCGGCACAACATCCATCGTGACAGGGTTGAGGGTCCTGCGGAAGCCCGGGTGTTATCGCTTCATGTGTTCATCCAATCGCCTATCAGTAAGCGGTCCCTGATTCCCTACTATGGCTGCTCCGCGTGTAGAGAGAGGCGGATCGTGGTGTTCCAACGAAGACGAGGGCTTTGCCCGGGTGGCGGCACAGTGAATATGTGCCTACCGTGTTCTATCACACCACCCGACCCTGGTATTGGGTTACAACCTGGCTCAGTCCAGTACTTTTGTGTGCCTATGCCGTCAGCCTCCACATGCCTTTCAGGTTATGGGGGTTCCTGCCCTCCCCCCTTTCCCTCCAATTCACCAACCTGTCTCACTACATTTCCTAAGGCTCCCATCCCTCATCCTGTCATTGAACCTTGCTGAACAAGCCATTATCGTCGCAGAAGGGTGCTGCAGTGAGTCAAGATGTTTATATTCTCATTGGCTTCTCTTTTGTCCATACTAATTGCGATACAGGCTCACGCGTTGGTTTTCTACATGACTCAATCAATGGTGTACGCTGGTAAGCAGCGACAGATGGATCCCCCCATCAATGCAGCCGACGACGCTCCAGTAGTCGAGCGCAATAAGAAACAAACCGAACTTCCGGAAGAGTTACTGGAATCGAGGAAGAGAACATTGGAGCTCTTGCAAGAGCTGGAGCAGCGAACGACTGATTTGGAAAAGTTGAACTGGCAGTATGCCCGGATACTCAAGAACGTTTATGCAACAATGCAGCGCCGTTTACAGAATTCAGGCGAGGGCCAACATCCTGCTTGACCCCCGTATGACAGCTGCCTTTCGAAATGCTCCCTTCCTCAGTTAATCGATTGGTGAATTTATTTCTGCTGTCTGGCTACTATTGGTGGCACATTTGTCATTTTGCACATTCTCACACTAGTAACTTCTCCTCCTTCAGAATCACTTATAAAGGGTCCAATGTATGCTAAGTTTCTCTCATATCATCAATTATGGCTTCCTGTGATCATATTGCGTGTCTACGTCATGTAGAGAGCACAAAGACCGGAGAGATCGTGCTGGAAGACCCTGGACGCTTCAGGCGCGTCATCGATGAGCTCCCAAAGCCGAACCACCAAACGCCACAGTCCGTATTATTCCTCGGTACCAAAGCGAAAGATGTTGCGCTTAAGCATATATTTACCCACAACAACATTGGTCGTCGCGGCGAGAGTGGAAATATTAATATGAGATTGGAAACTATATCTGCGGAAAGTGACTGTCCGCTTCTGATACTGGACAGCAATCCATTCGCCGTAAATCAGTCCGACCGGAGCCATGTATTGTGCCATGAGACCGTCTCATATTCGACACATTGGACACCGGAGGTCGCCCCGGTGATTGACATCCTTTACTCGAGGCTCTTGTTTCTCTTTAGTGATACCGTGTGTGTATTTGCAGATGATTTCGCATGCTTTCATGACGTCTTACTACGGCTCATCACCTGGGCCAGGATTGGAAGTGCCGCACGACCGATCCAGATAGTCCGCCCGAGGCTGCTGATTATTGTTTCAGAGGATAGGTGCATCCGATCAGGCGATTATGAGAGATTCCAGGCGACTCTCCGATCAGGCCTCGACGTCGAACTCGCAGAAACGTTTTCCGCTATCAAGATATTTCACCTTGCTGGGGACTACTTGTCCCCGCTTGCACGACATCAGCGGCTGCGAGATGAGATTCGTTCACAAAATAATGAGATGCGTAGACTACGGCAGAGTAACCAAACGCTCTTTTCGGCCCGTCACCTTTCTTCGTTCTTTGGACACGCTGTACTACATACGGCCAAGACGATCTCGCAGAACTTTGATTTCATTGTTGCATCTCGACATGGCAATGAAGTGAGGGAAGACTACCAGTCCCACCTGACTACATTTCTGGAACTTGCAGTGGCTCGCAAGACACCTTACGATAAGGTGGCTTCGTTCATCGCCTCTAGCATCTTGATGGATGCCTTTCCCCCTGGGATGCATTGTTAGTACAGTTTGCCTGTTCGATGGTCCCAAATTAATTCAGCTAGACTTTTCTGCCGATCAAGTGTTCTACGCACTGTACAAGACTCACTGTTTGGCGGGCCTACGGTGCTTCTACAATGACAACCTTGCGCAGCAAATGTGCGATTGCATCGAAAACCAATACTGTGTCTGGTATGAACGCTTGGCAGGGGGCTATATTTCATCAAGTCGAATCCATTGGAAAAATGTACTGTCATTGAAAAGTGATATGGCTTTCTACTTGAGCAACAGAACCTGCTTGTACTGCCTCCGCAGAGCTCCGGAGCAACATCTGACATGTGGACATTCTGTATGTGATTCATGCATCAGAATTTTCGGTACAGAGCTACCAGGCAGGCACGATAGAATGTTTTTGCATTGTCTCTTTGGCGATGGAGGACAGCTGACAGTCGACCTGAAACCAAAGACTGCCGGAGTGAGACTCCTCGGCATCGACGGTGGGGGGTCAAAAGGTGTCACCCCTTTGGAATTTATGCTAAAGCTACAGGGATTCCTCCTTGATTGTCCGCTGGACGAAATGATTGATCTAGCATGCGGTAGCAGCTCAGGTAAGCTTTGCCCCCGAGTCGGTAAAATTTTCTAACACCTATGACAGGTGGCCTCATCACGCTAGCGAAATTCCACCTAAAATGGCCCGTACATGAATGCAGCCAGAGATTTGAGTCACTTGCTCTGCGTTGCTTTCAGGGCTCGAGAAGTACTCTTGGCCGTATCAGAGCCGTGGTTAACTATCTAGCTACTGATGCCATATATGATGAGACTACCCTGGAGGATGCCCTGAAAGAAGCTTTCAGGGAGGATACATATCTCTTTGAGAATGTCGTCGGAACAATGGCAGGGACTCGAGTCGCGGTGACAGCTACCTCTCACGGCAACTCCCGTTTCATACTCACGAACTACAATGGCACGCCTCCTCCGACCCAAAAGAAACAAGGTATGGATTAGATGTTTTCGCAGGCCCAAGCTGACGTGGAGACTAGGTTATATGCTAGTCCGGCCAAGGAATACTAGAGATGAGCCGTTGCTGTGGCAAGTGTAGGTTTTTTGCCAATCCTATGTACGGAGAAAACACATACTGACACACGCCTAGTGCGCGTGCAACTTCGGCGGCTCCGATGTGAGTCTCTCTCCCTACTCTTTTTGCTCCTATATAAAAACCTAGCTAACCCCTCCGAGGTTCTTCCGACCCATGCAAATGGCTGGTGGCGAATTTTGGGATGGGGCACTCGGCTTCCCTTTGCCTGCAAAGCTCGCGGAATGGGAAGCACATCGGATCTGGCCCCTCGGCACTAAAGCAGATGTGGTGATTTCGTTGGGTACTGGAGAAGATCCAAAGCCCCAAAGATCAGCAAATTCTCTTTCTCGATTGTGGCATTCATTCATGGACTTCTTAGGCGGCACATATCATTACAAAGACCTCAGGAATGGATTGGGCCAGACACAGCAGCAGGAGATCCTACGCCTGGACACCACATTAAAGGAGCCAATCCAATTAGACGATGTCAGCCACCTGCAGCTCCAACGGGACGGTGTCAAAGTCGCGTGCGATTCTGATGATAGTGTCATCGCTGCAGCCACCGCTCTACTCTTCTCGAGCTTCTATTTTGAACTTGACTACCCGCTTGCGTACGAGTCCGGTGTCTACTATTGCCAAGGCTCTATATACTGTCGTGGCAACTGCAGGCTTGCCATCGATGCTCTTACCAAGCTTTATTCTTCGAAATTGGAGTTTGCCACTGACACAGAAGTTCTTTCAGAGTGCCGCCGCCACGATGACATCTGCCATGTATGCCATCGGTACAGGAAAATTGTCAGCTTTACCGTGCGGCACCCCGAGGATATGGTGACAGTGTCCCTACGAGCCAATGGCTCTATATCCCGCAGAATCAGTGGGTTCCCTCAGAGTATGGCATGGTTCCAGGCACAGAAAGGCTTTGACCAGCACTTTGGATCTGCGGACCATGACTCCCCAGGACAAATTAGGTGCGTCGCTTGTCGACCATCAAATTTCTTGTCAAAGAAACGGAGAATCAGCTTGACTCCTGGGGTGGCTGCAAAAAGATTGAAGAGGTAATTCTAAGTGGTTCATGTTTCCGCACTCTTTTTCTCTGTCGATGCTGAGGGCGTTCTGTTGAGAGTTTCCACCATGTGCAGTAAACACTGAGTCTAGAAGAGTCTAGACAGCCGCCTTTTGTCTCTTGTTCAAAATATGCAGTATTATACAAGCATTATATCCTAGTGCGTCTGGGTACTAGGGATAGGAGAACATACAAGTAGTCCTTGATATGCGCGTCCAATAAGCCAGGTAATCCAGTCCCGCGAGGTGTAGGGCTGGTTTGAATGAGCTTGCTGATATATGTTCACCAAGCGTTGGGATCTGGTATGTATAGGGGACGCGCATGATAGATCCTATGGAAAGATTATTTTTACGTAACACGATGGTGCGGTATCCCAGGAAGGCTTACTGTTTGTGATGGGACTCAAGATCCGCCGTCATGTGTGGCGAGCTAAGTGGTGGCTGCGCGGCGAAACGCCTGCGAGCATTAGACATTCTTATCCAGAAGTTCAATAGCTAAAATGCACATCTTAGGTTGTTGAAAGTAGCAATTTGAATTTTGGTGGTAAGTAGGTTCGCTGACCTATATTTTGGATGAGATCTTGAGGATAAGGCACCGATCATTGAAATCAATCTAGGACAGAACGACAGCCGCCATGCGCGAGTCCAATTGTACCACATTCCCAACAGCAGATGATATCATCCTCTCGGCGGACCACAATCTCACGTCGAGGGACAGCAGGGCAACCAATTGTACTACCTTTCCCACAAGCGATGACTTGTTTGTCTCTCCCGATGACCGGGGCTCTGAGAGTCCCATCGCTCAACATCGGGAAAATCGCCAAATTCTTGAAAATAGCTCCACCTCGAGCCTTGCACGAGTGTTGGTTGGTCGAGCTTTGTCGGGGGAAAAAAGGCCATCCCGTACCGAGAGCCCAACCAGGGATGCTAAACGGCTTAATGGCTTCGTCAGAGAAGGCTCCCCGTGGACCAAATACCACCAGATAGCCAAATTTGGGCCTTCAGGAACTTGTTTTCTTGGCGCTGACACGAACGGACGTATCGTGGCTGTGAAGGAGTTGAAAGTATTTGACTCCAGATTGAAGCGGAATCTCATCAGAATAGTACATCCCAATATTGTTCAATTGCAAGAGGCATGGTCCTATGATGACATGGTACACTTAATCTACGAACGGATGGATATCACGTTGGAAAGACTCCAACAGTTCGTTAAGCTAGAGGAAGGACACATTTCATTATTATGTCGGGAGGCAAGTCGACCCATGAATAAGCCTGCTGAATGCAACTTACGTGGAACAGATCCTCCACGCTTTACGGTTCGTCCACAATGAACTTCAAACCGATTATACTGGGTCCATTTATGACAATGTGTATTTTTCCTACGATGGAGCGATCAAGCTGGGTATGAATGGTCGCACACCAAGTACACCAACCAGGAGAGTGCTGACCAGGCTATAGGAAACATTGGAGCTTCCCTGATTGCGAATCGGGGAAGTCGAGAACACAGTGACACTCGATCGATCGGAACGCTGATGCTCCGCATCATGCAGCCGGGAACCATGTACAAAAACCCCAACGAGACAAATGTACAGCGGCCGCACGATTGGAATAGCATGACTATCGATTTCCTCAAGGCCACTGAAGCAGCTGCCCTTGACGAGCTATCGAACGTAAGTGACCTTGAGCCTGTCGATTCCTCCTGTTCTGAAGTGTAACCGAGGTATAGCATCCATTTGTCATCACCACCTCTGTAGAACGCGCCAGCCTGGCCTCAATGATATGGACAGCGGACAAGAAAGTCAAATTAGATTGGAGGGTCTCTGATTGATGGTTAGAAGAACGTTTGCGGATATGCACCGATGTAACAAGTCAGCTGAGAGTTCCTGTGACTCTCTTGTCATCAATAGTCGCATTGGCTCTAAAGTGCATTTGCGCTTTTGTGGACTTAAGATTATATAACACTACACAGAAGTTCCATGGCTACTTGGCCGCAACCAAATCATCATGGTAACTGCTACTAATGACAAGGGAGCTTTCAGGGACAAAAGTCTCTGCTTTCGTGGTCGAGCAAAGGTTTCCCTAGAGCGCCTACACTATAATGGTATCTCAACCCGCGGCGATGTTAGCGAGAAGCACGTCAGTCACCTGGTCAAGGTGTTTCGTGCTGAGGGATGTTCCCGCCTCCATGACCCAAACCATTACGTTCCGGCGATTGTTTCATCCGACGATCTTGACGGGGCTCTTTCCTCTTCAAACCTACGACTCCTGGATTTAATGCAAGATCGAGAACCACCTTTCCTTAACTTCCGAGAAGGGACTCGCATTCGTGTTCTGCATGGCGAGCACCGGCTTCGGGCTGCACAGCAATTCCTGGAGCCCACCGAGCGATGGTGGACAGTTGTTATCTACACTACTGGTACTTTACGACACCATGATTATGTTTCATAGACTGACAGCTGACCCCCGTAGAATTATCGGAAACATCCCGGAAAATCATCCGTGAAGAATACTCGCATCAGTTGAGATTCACCGACGGCGATATCTACCGGAACATAAGATCCTGCGAGATGGTACAGGACTGGGTTCTGGCTAAAAAGTGGCGAGTCCGACTTACCCCCAGGAAAACTAAAAATCTCAATCGGCTAGGCCGCGATCCTTACAAGGGTCTACAAAGTGCCTTCGACGACAATATACCTTTCATAGGGCTGTGGGATTCTTTCCACCTCGGATCGTTCAACAGGATCATTCCCATGAAATGCTCAGAGGTATGACTCAATTTATTATTGACGTTAGAAATCTGACAGGAGCCTAGGAGTTGGAGCATTATGTCCGCCACATCTACGAAACTTGGAAATTTATCTGCCATGAGCCCGAGCTTTTTAACCTCGTGGATAGCAGCACCGTGAAACACCTAGAAACTCTGACTCCCGAGGCGACAGCTGACCGAAACACCATCCAAGCCCTGGCGCATAATGGGGAAATATTCTCCAACATTGACAGGCCAACGGTTCTTGGAGACATACTGCCCCGCCTGCTCCAAATAAAAGGCCGTATTCCATCTTTCCACACCTTCTTTGAAGACACGATTTACATGGAGGCACTGGTCAAGTCGCTCCGACCCCTACTGCCGCCAAGTCCTTCATTACCAGCGAATCCGAAGCCTTCCTTCCGGCAGTTATACTATCATTGTTTTACCGATGTCGGCCAGCAACCAAACATAATAAAAATCGAAACGGGAGAATGCAGCTTTAGGTTAGCTTTAGGAAGCACGATTCAACGAAAGGAGCTCGGCTACCTTATGATGTTTCTGGCAGCTATGCGGAACTTTTCTGTCTTGAGCCAAACTCCCCCACACCAATCACAAGGCGAAAAGAAGCCCTCCGTTGAAGGTTCGACCAAAGAACGTCTGACATATTTGGCTTTGCTTGCTTTAGACTTGGGTTTTGACAGCCCTGAGATCCAAACATTTGCAAAAGACAACCCTGACTTAGCAGCAGCCCGAGAATTTATACACCGCTATCGACCATCAGATCAGTATGCACTGGATACAGAGCGGGCGGAAGCCCTAGCAAGGCATCTGGCTGTTGGACTCCGCGCTATCGCAAGCCCACTCAATCAACGCAACAGCCCTATATTCTCGGGCTACGAGAGAGTAGCCAAGAAACTAAGATGCGGTGTACCAGATGACATCAGTCATAAAAAGGATCGGAAAATTTTGTACCTGGACGCGATCAATAGTTATAACCCTCCTTTCGAGCAGCATTTGACGACCTTGGCGTTCCAACGAGATATATTTGTCTGCTTTTTCGGCACACACACCATCCCTCTTGAGACTAGCCAAACGATATCGCATGACGGTAGTGGAAGCGACAGTTTATCCCACATCAATTTGAACAACAACTGGGACTACGCTCGTGCCGACGGGAGCGAAATTGAGTCACCAGGTGATATTGACACAAGCTATCTGGATGATCCTGCCAACCCACTTAGCAGACACCTGATTCACAGAACGTCTGGCACCGGATCGAGCAATTACGATATTAGAAGCACCACCGAAGCGTCGAGCAGGCCAGTCTCCCAATTTTCGAACTATCTTCGATCAATTGAGGCAGCAATATGGCCGCATAATGAAATGTCGCAGAATGTAGCTACAGAAGATGAGCTTGCTCCACTCGCCCCTGGCTTTGAACGCACAGCTAGTCTGGAAATGAACAAGTTCCATACGCTGGATGATAGCATCACACCATCTGAGGCTGTGGCCAAATTTCTTGAAGGTTCTCCAGTCATTGTCGTCTACCTCTGGAGCGAGAGGCAATATATAAAATTCTGGCCCACTCAGAGATGGGTATTTGAGGACGCAATGAGTACTCTGGCAGATTGTAACATGTGCTTTGCGGTATTTGAAGGTAACGATGCTGTCGTGACTGGTTTGGCAAATATCTGGTGCGAAGCTCCGGAAGCAAAGCTAGTGTTAGCTGGTCATAGGTCGACAGCTTTGCGGCCTCATGATGCTGCTAGGCCACTGGATGACTTCCTCCGAAAGATCGATGAAACATAATGCATCCAGAAATCGGCCTGGTCCCGAGCAGACAGCCTTGGGTCAGCCGGAGGGGCCTCCGGGTCGAAAAGGCCTCAGGGCAAACGGGCCTCAGGGCAACAGGACCTCCGGGTCAAAAAAACCCCATGGCAATAAGGCCTGGGGTCAAACCGGCCTCCGGGTGAAATGGCCCCAGGGCAACAGGACCTCCGGGTCAAAAGAGTCCCAGGGCAATAAGGCCTCTGGGTCAAACCGGCCTCCGGGTGAAATGGCCCCAGGGCAACAGGACCTCCGGGTCAAAAGAGCCCCAGGGCAATAAGGCCTCTGGGCAATAGGGCTTTTGGGCAATAGGGTCTTCGGGTCAAATGCGGGTCGTCACAATCCCAAGGCAATAGGGCCCAAGTCGAAGAAGGGGGTTAATATGACCGATACTTTTCATTTTCCGAGATGGCCTTCCATATACAGTACACCACTGCAACATAAGTGGAGATACGTAGTACCCGACCTACAACAGCCGGGCGCAACCACAGAAGCGCCGAGGCCAGTGCAATATGTACAATATCACTATTGTGCGCTCTGGTATACCATAAACATATAAATTGCCGCTATCAACATTTAGGAGTCTCAGTATGATGAACACATCCTCTCCACGCCCGTGATGTGGTGGAAAAGACGTACTTCGCTGTAAGTTAGCGGCCACAGACCTACAAATGCAGAAGACTAATCAGGCCTAGGATTGTCGAAGATAGCCCCATAGAGCAGCCCGCAGTTTCTGCCTCCAGTAGTGCACTGGAAGAATTGGGCCTTCATGGACAATGTATTGTCTGGGTACAGAACCACAAGATACAACGTCCGTTTCTATTGCAGATTGACGACTCCTTGGACAAGGATGTTATACGCATGAGTAGCATGTCAATGCATAATCTTTCTGTCCAGGCAGGCCAAGGCGTTTACTTATTCAAGTGTGATATATCTGCAGTAAGTGTGTTTTTGCGAGGAATTGTAGCAGAGACTAATGTCTGGAAGGCCCACAGTGTCACCTTATATCCTGTCGGAAGCACCCAAACGTTCACCGGTAGCCTAATATCCCGTTACATTCAACCTAATTTTGGTTCCCGGGACGTAAAATGGCCGGTGCATGTAGATGACACTCTTACGCTGAGTTCCAGTGATTCTTCTGTGGCAACTTTTGAAGTCATGGATATGACGCCTTGTGACTATGGAATGATCACCCCCGCAACAATCATCTCGATCATCAACTTCGAGCAACAGGAAGTGGATCACGCTACTCTGGCTGATCCATTGGCATGTGCCCGGGAGATTCAAAAATCAGTCGATCTTTTCGATCACGGAGATACCACAAATTTTTTGGCGAATCTGGCGTGCCAGGTTGAAAGGCTGGTTGATCTCCTACAGCCCCCACCAGCCTACGGGGAATGAATTCGACTGGAGTATTTTTGTATCATTGGCACAAATTTTGTATCACCTTCACAGTCTATCACTTAGCCGGAGAGCATGACGCAGTAAAGTAGGCATGAATTGGATGCTATTTAGTGTTCCAAATTCGAGAAGGCCAACCAGCTAGCCCATCGGGGGAGGTACTGATATGTTGCACTTACAATTTCTAATAATATGTTCACTGCTAGCTGGGTGTTTGCCTGTATGATTGTGCCGCTCTCGAATGCACCACGACGGAAGCTCGCGGCGAATGAGCTAGCTCCTCAACAAATGATTCAGAGTAACAAAATGGTCTGACACAGTATTTCGTCTACAAGGTGAATAGACACTGAGGGAAAAAGGACAAGTAGCAAATTTCCGGTCCCATCTTGCGAGAGTTCCAGGGTCCTTCCTATTTGCCGAAAGAGAGAGCGGGTCCGTGGGCCGCGGTAAACCAACCTGGGTTCCAAGTCAGGTGTAAGAAATGAACGTGACCACGCCTAGCCGAGGCTGGCCCGGAGACGTCTTGTGGCGCAAGAAAACCTCATCGCGATAAGATGACCACACACTTAGCAGGCTCTACAAGGACATCAACGAAGACAAATTTACGAGTTCTCATTGCGCTTTAACACGGTTGCATGAAAGCATCGCCTTTTGCGGGCTCAAGAACTTCATGTCAAGTCGAAATCATGCCAGAAAAAGGGTGGCGGTTATTGGCACTGGCCTGGCTGGCCTGACGACTGCATACCTCCTTTCACGGGACCAGAAAAATATATATGACGTGGAGGTTTTTGAAATGGTGTTACTTGAATCACTTCATCGCAATGTTTATTGCTAATCTGTTTATCCATATTAGCAAGAACGCCTGTCGCTGGATTCTGCCTCACATACACTTCGACAACCCGAGAACACGACACCAAGCCGCATCGACCTGCCCATGCGTGCATTTGCCGGAGGCTACTACGACAACCTGAAGCTCATGTATAGGTACTTCGACATGAAATTTGTATCGCCGCGATTCATATATCCCCTTTCCATACATCCGGAGAACGAATTCAACACGCCTATGCCTTACTACATTCACTCTTCAAATAATCACAGGTTTCCCCCTCTTCGACCCGAGGGGCGTCGGCTCGGTGCCTGGATTTTGGAAGTTTGCTACTTGGTAGCCTGCTACATTTGGTTCACTGCGTGCTGCTTCTTGGTAAAGCCTAAATCCAAATGCCTATCCGACGACGCAGAGTCCCTTGGGGAATATATTCAGAGGATCCGCTTACCGCGATATTATACCAAGTTCTACTTGCTTCCCCTAATGTCAAGTGTGACAACGTGCAGCCATGATGCTTTGCTTAGGTTCCCAGCTATTGATATTGTGGAATATGAGAAGCGAACGTACAGACAAACACATTTTACTGTCGCTGGTGGAGTCCGCCAGGTCGAGGAGAAGCTTTCCGCCCAGCTCAGAATCAAATTTGGCTCTAAGGTCACGAATGTCATGACGATCGGAAGTACGGTCCGGGTTTCCTGGTCCGATGTACACGGCCGCCAAAATCAGGAGCTATTTGACTACGTTATCCTCGCCGTGACTCCAGATGTGGTTAGTGCTGTGTTTCAACCATTACGAGAAGCCATGGGATTTGTGCCCACGACATTGGTGCAGACCGTTGTCCACTACGACTACAACCGGATATCACGCACGAGCAAGTACATATGGAAGAATATGGATCCCAAAAGTCAGGTATCTCGCGGTACAAAGTTTGCACAGCCAATGCATATTTGCTCGGATGGGCGGTCGACTGAGTCGGTCCATGAGCATCCGTCTTCCGCAATCGTAACAACCTCTCCGATAGCACCTATCGACCCCGAGAAGATCATTCACCAAGTCCGTCTGGTCCGTGTCCTGCGAACGCCGAAGAGCAGGGAATTAATAAATCGAATCTTTGAAGTGAAGCCGCATAAAACCAACCAAAGAAGGCAGGCTGCCGAGTGGCAGAACGGAGACGGAAATGTTTTTCTGGTTGGCGGATGGTGTTGGGATGGTATGGTTCTTCTCGAGGGTTGCATCGTTTCAGCGATGAGAGTAGCAGAGAGACTAGGGGTTGACGTACCATGGATGGCGCAGCTTCGTTAGATAGTGAATCAAATCGACCCATGTGGTGATGACTCCACCGCAAATTGCTTCACGTCAACCAAAGAACGCCTCTTCTTCATTGACTTGCACATGTCCCCTAAAGAGAACCACATCCACACTGCTAGGCCAATGCAAACAGTTATGAGTATAACAAACTGTACACATATCAAAGAGGCACTTCGGAATGTGCTCTTGTCCCAGTACCAGCAAACTAAGGCGACGAGGACTTCCAGAATCGAGAGATCAAGAAGGATGAGGGGTACCCAAGCCACCGCTAGGTCTCTCCGAGTCGCCTTTTCGCTCCCTTCAAACTGGAATAGTAGCATCACGGCCGTGACCGCTGAAATGGTGCCCGTGATGGCTGAACTGCATAATAGGCCTTCGGAAACGGATGTCAAACTTGACATCGATGGATGGAACTCATCCAGGGAGAGTGCTGTGATAGAGACGGCGCTGACCAGACTGCCAGCAAAAGCAAACAGTTTATAGAAACGTTGCACACGTTGGAAGACCACAAAGGGCCCAGCTTCTAATTCTTTGGTCCAGGGAGTAAATGGCATGTTGCGTTGTGAACGATAAAGATGCTGGTCCCAAGGTCGGCCCCAGTTGCGCTCTATGGAACCACGTCCATGATGCCACGTGATACAGATGGTCAGCAGACCTCGGGTACTCACGAGTCACGACTCACGAGGGACTGGGTAAGCCTGTCAATACCGTACTATGTCGAGATATGGACTTTTCTCCGTTGATAGGTCTGTATTGAATGTATATATTACCGCTTGTCTGTCCTGGCAAGGGTATGCCAACTGGTCATTCAGTGACGTCACAATCACTTGTTCAAGCAGTATTCTGACTAATCATACATCCCATGTCGCAACCGATGGGGTAGTGGATAGGTGGCCTAACCAATGGATTCATTAAGTCTGAATTGGTATAGGTGCCTGTCTGGCAGTTTATGTGGGCAAGTTGAGTAGTTAATACAAAACAGAGGAATATTAGGTAATCCTGATTCTAACATGTCACATCAACATGCCAAAATTCGTTAGCTATCCAGAATGCCGATTATCCTCTCTGCACGCGAGACAGATCCCTCCGATTCACATTGAATCCATTTTTTAAAGCTCTGCCCCTTACACACACCGTGTTGATATCGCCCTTTCAGACATATACCTAGCCGTTTCGCTGTGCTTTCCCATTGGGCTCGCTTTGCGTAAGCCAGAGGATGCTGCTCGGTGCGGAGATCGCATTCCACGTTGACGACTCGATTTTTATGCAATCCTAGTGACGTGCCTAGGGCCGATGGAACATAGATTTTCTCGCCACAAATGCTGAAGGCAAACTTCCAGTATCTTCCCCTGAGCAAATGAGCCCATATCCTTACGGCACTTTCTGCTTTGGTGTTTGCGATTCCACTTTCTTGTATGCTCGCAGCCCTATTCTGGCGTCCTAGCATTCGCCATTTTTGGATATTGGGGCCAGGATAGTGGCATGGAATTGCAAAATCCATAGGATTCGCGTTGTTAAGGCCCCATCTGTCACTCTTTGCTAAATGACCGGGTCGTAGGTACAGGAAAGCTGTATTGTCCCAGGATGCGAATAAAATCGTCATGACTGCCTCTGCGATATGGACGAGTGGCCTGTCTACTGTCAAGGTGAACCGGGCTAAGACGACAAAATTCGTCCTTGAGCCGGGCTTTTTGATCTCGGCCGAGTGCAAACCGCCACTTTCGGGTCTTGCTGATGGTGACCTGACAAACGAAAGATGCTCTCGAATTCTCCTACTCAGTCCTCCTAGGGTAGATGCGGACGAGCCGACATAAATTTTGAAATAGTCTGGGTCTTCATTGGTGACGATATCTGCATAAACACCCTGGTGGCGATCACGAATGTTGCCGCCGATTGAGAGGAGGCTGTTAGTGTTAGTCAAAGCCGTATTGTGTTGGTGGACCTGCCTTACGTGGAAGGCGTGAAAGGACTAGTAGACAAGATCAGCTCTGCGGTTGCGGGCCGGACTGCTTGTGAAATATTGTTTGCTATCGATTCCAGAGAATGTCCTTGAAAATATCTCAAAGTGGTTGGGCACACTCTCATCTTTTGCGAAACGACTCGCAATTTCACCGCTTTCAAGATCTGTAGTATGACTTCATAAAGGACGCCTTGTTCTTGTTCTGAGGATAATGAAATTCTCGACGACGGGATCCTGGAGATTTCGCTCGCGGGGAGGTCCTGACTTCCGGGAAGTGGATTCTTGCTCAAGAAGCTACTACCCGTCCACTCCACGTGGGATGGGCGTGCTCTCTCTCGATTGATGTCCTGATCCCCATCACTGCAATCATTACAAACAAAATTTATAAGCTTTTCTGCTTGTATAATTGCAGCTCTCATCTTTGATTGAAGCCAGTAGCTGAAGTGAGCTCCTTTTTTGGGACCTACACCAAATTGCCCTTCAATTAGAAGCCCCAAACGCCTAGCATCAGTGTTGTACATGGCCTTTGAAGCGAATGGCGTGTGGTGATTCCTTGTGCTCAGGTCTAGCGTCATTTTCACTGCACGAGATTCGCGGAGTCCATAGTGAAGACCAATGGACAAAGGTATAGTGATATCGACATGGCTGCCATCGCTGGCTGCCATCGGGCTGATGAAAAATCTTTTAATCTCGCCCTTTTGAATCAGGACGTTAACGTGGATAAGTCCACCATTCCTAGCCCGCTTTAACCGGCGTTTATGGTGTGTTGCTATGAAAGCTCGAGTGCCAGCGTGCAACCGGTCGCGAATCAGTTGGACTTGACTGGAGTTCATCCCGTCATGAATTTTATTGTAGCTTGCCAGAGAATCCACATTCAGTGGATCCACTTCATTCAAGCCCCAACCAGGAATGACAGCGGCTAAAAGCATCGGGCGACAGGCATCATAGGGCTGGCTCAAGCAAGAGCCAAAAATAATGGCCATGACTGTTTGCGCAATGATCACGAGCTGTTTGCTCACACGGAGAGGAAAAATCACGAGAGCCGCCCAACAAGAACACCAGCCAGGCATTCGTAAGATTCTGTAATGTAAGACCGTCGTACCCTTATTTTTCCGTATTTGTGCTTCGTGCCAACGGATTCGGTCGATCATACCTCTCGATCGAGGGGAGTTATAGGGACCAGCGGCCGCACCAACATAGATGCGGATGTCAGATGCGTTGTTCTGGTTTGTTGCGATGTTCGCATATACCCCCTGTTTTGGTGGATTCGGCGCTTCACCAAGAGCCAATAAACTAAGTCCTGTAAGCGCCCAGACCTCTAGCCTTGTCTGCTCATGCATTTCCTTACCTTTTCCGATCAAAGTCCCCTCGGCTAACCAGGTGTTTCACATTTTTACACGTCGCTTTGCTCACGTCGAGGACGATGGTGTGATGGGGTTCTTCCGTGAGGTATCGGGCAGCTGCAGGGCTAGCGCGTAAGCACCCACTCCGCATCTGCTCCTTTATATTTCGCAGACAGCTGTCAACGACAGTGAAAAATCTCTCGTCATCACTCTCCATTTTTAAAAAATGCTTTGCAATTGTTCAGTCAATGTTGAACTCGTGGACGGCTGATGAAATACCCCCATCGCTTATTCTAACGTCATCGCTTCACATCATCTGATCGCGCTTTGTTCGGGTCTGTGTGACAGCCACCCTGTCCGAACAATGGCCTCGCCACGCTGGGGAAAGCAGCTTGACGTCAGAGCTTTTCTCGTCTTCCAGCGCATTCAGCGGTTCTACAAAACATTTGTCGTTTTGGCTGCACTTATTAGTGGCCTCGCTGTTGCGGCCCTAACATTTGACGAATACCATCCTCCGCTTTCCGATTTAATCCATGCGTCCGAGGGCTTCCTGTGCAGTTCAGCGATTACGGCTATATTATCCGCTGTTCTGGCAATAATGCTTTTGTTCCAGTTTGAGGGATTACAAAGAGCAACAAGAAGAGATCTAGCTGTGGCATGGTCTCCATTGATATTACTTGATTTGTCGATTGTCGAATTTCTCGTCGGAATGGTCTGCTGGTACTGTGGCAAGAATAATCGATGGAGGGGAGCCTTGGTCACAACTCAATTCGTGGGATTGTTTGCTCTATGTATAGCTGTGTCGATATGGATGTGGTTTTATATGAAAGAGAAAGGAGGCCTAGGGGCGGAAGAGTCTCAAGTCGATGTCACGCATAGGCGAGTTGCTGATGAGTGAGGTTTCCTTGAAATCTTTTATTTTCTTTAATGGCATCTCATAGAGTATGATCCCCAAACTGTCTTATCCTGATTAAAGGGTGTCGGACAGCATGAGAACTTGTTACCGTCGTGGTGACGATATGAAGATTTGAATACCAACACAGGTCAAGGGCGCACAACCACGCCTCCATTCCCACCATTAGTGATTGAGTCCACATTTGAGCTGCTTGAGATATATAGTAACCTCAAAGAACAAGGTTAGAATGCAAGGTGCTATCGTCGACAGCGTGTCTCGCATCTTGGAGCTAAGGCTTGATGAATTGTATAGCTACAGGGATAAGCCAAATTAACACACATGCAGCAGAAATTCATATTCAAGCATGAAGAAAATGTAGGATATCAACATCAGATACACTTCCCAGTTCCTCTTTTCTTCCCACGTGGTGCGACGTAACAGTGTACGTCTTTCAGGTGATATTCCAACTCGGTCAAACTATCCAGCTCCAGGGTACAGGCAGGGTGACGGCAATGAAATCGGCCTTCTAGGGCTTGAGGAGAGAGATGACGCCCCAGATGTGCATACCATGTTGTTCGGTCAAGGAACTGCTCCATCCTTTCGGGAGGCTTTAAGCTCTTGTCCCCGAGGCAGAACGGGCAGTATGCAGCTTTTGCTGGAGCATTTCGAAATATGATGAGATCGCATCGGAGTAGGCCTTCAGGTCGAATCAAATGACTCTCACAGTGGTACGACCATTCCTGGGCACCTTGGACCCATAGACCACACTCAAAGCAATACTCCGCATGGTCATGTCCGCCCATTTGGGATAAATGTGCCTTATAACATTTGTAGAGATGGGTCCACTGACGATGTGGCCAAAGCCTGCTTTGGTGAGCTTCCGCTGTATTATAGTAGGCTGCGCGGTTAAGTACCTTCGTATTGGTGTTCCACAGACACACTTTTTATTGACAGGCTTCATCCCGCCTCTATAGGCAACCGGATTTTCCTGCTTACAAATGGCCTCTAACGCTATGAGAGCCTGACGACCAGTATCGCTCCGCAGTGACCCGCGTAGAGGAAGGGTCCGAGCAAGTGTGTCCCGCTCTGGCATTACTCTCCTGGCGTAGTAGAAAAACGTTTGCTCACAGACTGCTCCTGCGTGGGCAGGGGGCCTCGGCTGAGCTTTCTGTATCCGCCGAAGTTCTTCCAGATAGAGACTTTGCTTTTGATTGTAGATGCGATGCTGTTCTATTTGAATCTGACGCTTCTCCTCGAGGCTTTGCAACTGGCTCAGTCGGTTGCTCAGTTGTTGCATTGAATTGTCGAGAGAGGTTATGTCCGCCCTCTCTTGGAACTCGAATTCAGCTTTCGCCGGGAGAGACTGCCAAAGTTGCGGATGTCGATACATCCCCATGCTTCGTCGGTTCTGAATGTGCTCATGCCGCGTGGACACTCCAAGGTACGTTGCTGGACCATCAACCTCACTCAATGGGTGCGCATAAGATTTTCCAAATGTATCTTGACGAGTGTGGCCTGCGAATTTCATCCGTGCCGTCACGGAGTGATTCTTATCTATCCGGTATTGTCAGTAAATCATCATGCTCAAAAGGAGCATTTCCCCTACCTGCTTCCATTAAAGCCCAACGCCGACAGGCACGACCGGTAATATTCCGGATATACCCACTTCTGTGACCTAGCTCTGCAAACTCTTTACCGAAAGCATCTGCTCCTCGCGATTTTCCAGTGGTGAGCTTGATATCCTGTTCATTGTAAGGCCGAAACACTGGGATGTCTAGGACCTCCGGTCTGAATGCAATAGTTGTGATCACCTTTTCTTCAGGATCACACTCTATAGATTCTACTGCGTCGAGGACCGCCTGAGCTGACTCATAGTCACGAAAAGCCCTATCTGCAGAAGCCATTGGAATGAAAAACAGGAGAAGGTTGAAGAATAGTGGCAGCTCCTCTCGGTAGATTTCATAGAATGCATGGATTGGAAGCTCCCATCTTTTTTTCTTCCAGTATCCTTTCACGTAAACTCGGGCATATGTTAGAACGAGCATTCTCTCACCGTCTACCACTTCAATTGTGAGGATAAAGTGCTGCACAACAATCAGCGTGACATATCCAACCGGTAGTTGAGGCCTTACCTTGTAGCATGCTGCTATTGCGTGTGCTCCAGCAGTCTTGTCCTCCCCTTCGTGCTTGTGTTTTCTCGATAAGTCTCGCCGGGCAGTCGACTCGTGCACTTCTCCAGACCGCGCCGACGTGAAACAGTAGAGGAGAATCGCTGCACTCAGTTGTACTCTGGTTCGATCAGGACATGTTCCTCTGTATTCTTTAAAATCACGGCACCACAGTTGTGTCATGAGAATGGTGAGGTCATTTGGCGAGAGGCCATCTTTTTCCATCTCTTCCTCACAAAGGCCAACCTTTTCTTTCAGCCCTTGCTTGATCCACTATCGTAACAGTTACTTGTGTCCGACGGCCACGAGTTAAGGATGTACTGACCTCCCGAACGGTCGTAGAAATGGTTTCTGGCATGTTGTAGCCGCGTCGTAGGAGCCCAGCCTCAAAATCCCTGCGGAACCCGTCAATGGTTTCTAGTGTAGGCGTTTCCTTGCTCCCGAGTCGTCCCTTCATATTCTTGGCCACAAATTCTAGAAACCCTTTGTAGGATCGAATATCAGGCGGAGATACGGCTGTTGGATGTAGAGCAAGGAATCTGCGGCCGGTCAGTATTCAGTCGCTAGCTCTGGACGGCGTTGATAACTAACTTATCAAATCTTCGAAGAGCACGGTCGTACTTTCTTTCAGTGCGTGGAAGAACGGCTCGAGATATTTCGGAGTTGTCATGGTCGTCCAGATTAATTATTTGGTCGAACGTCGATGCGGCTTGTCCTGCCATATTGTTCACGTCTCAGTGTGCAGTTATATCTCAGGGGCGGTATCGGTTTTAACAGAGAGGGCCCGAGAGAGATGTCCGACCACCTAGACATCAAAATCCTCACGCTGGCGGGAGATTGGGGGCTGGTGCTGCTTCTTGGTCTCATTTGCGCAAATGTGACTTCCAACTAGCTCGGGTGTATAGTATTCGGGTGGGCGAACAGGGGCCTGAAGTGCCCTGAAGGAACACTGAATAGGGCGGCAAGCCGCCCACGCAGCGCCTGGTGACCACCACCATACTTAGGCTGTTGTATGTTTTGCTGTCTTCATATTTTTGATCCGACAAGTGTAGTGCCGTTGTTGCTTTGATTTTCCAACACACCCTGGCCAGCGACACCCCGAACAACAATAACTTCCACTTTCTATTTCGTTTTCTCTTCCTGACCGGCCAGAACCCGGCTCTTCCCTTCTATCACTGGTGTGTAGTACTGAGATCCTCGTACCATGATTCGCAAGTTCGCTGCTCGGTTGACCAGGCAAGAAAGAATGCCCGCGTCTTCTCGTGGCCATTCAAGTACGAAAGGGAGTCGGTCATTCCACACAGATTGGAACACAGACGCAGACCTTTTCCGATATACGAGAGGCCGCTTTGTTTCAAATGAAGCTCATGAGATGGCTATTCGACATGTCAATTTCGATATGAATGGATTGGCAAAACGTGCGGCTGAGGCCGTTGGCTCTACACTTGCGCAATGCGCCCATGTCGAAAAGTTTCCTGACGGAATGTTCAATAAGACTTTCCTCTTTACAATACAAGATGGTCAACAAGTGGTTGGTAAGGTCCCAAACCCTAACGCGGGGCTGGCTCATTATACCACCGCTAGCGAGGTGGCAACGATGGATTTTGTAAGCGAAATGATACGACTGATCTCCCCTCTCTATTCTAATATGTGTCTACTAGGCCAGAAGTAATTTAGCTACCCCGGTACCCAGAGTGCTAGATTGGAGCTCCAAGGCAAAGGAGAATCTCGTGGGTGCTGAATACATCATTATGGAGATGGTCCCAGGCGTTTAACTTAGTCAAATCTGGCCAAGGTTAGAGATTAGGGAGAGATTTGAAGTCGCAAAGTCCATCGCAGAGTATCAAAAAGCCTGGATGTCAACATCATTTCCCCAATATGGGAGTCTATACTACTCATCCGATCTGGACAATACTGATACGTGCGTGCTCACGAACGAGGATGGATCTGAAAGCACAGGGCATCGCTTTGCTGTCGGTCCATCAACAGGCCGAGAGTTTCTTGATGATGGACGGATAGCATTGGGATTTGATCGAGGTCCATGTGAGACGCTCTACTCAAACCCTCTCCGATAATTTGCTGATATTTGTTCCAGGGAATAGTGTCGAACAATACAAGTTAGCAGTTGGACATCGCGAGATTGCCTGTGTACAGAACATGGCCCAACTACCCCAATCACCTCTGTCTCTACATGGTCCTGGCACTTATATCCCTTCTCGTTCGAAAAAGATCGCCGCTCTCCGCAACTACCTACATATAGTAAAATTTCTTTTACCTGTGGACAAGTCAATATCATCTGCTTTTCTGTGGCATCCCGATCTTCACAGCGAGAATATCTTCGTCCATCCTGAAAGACCATCAGAAGTACTGGGCATCATTGATTGGCAGTCAAGTGAAATTTTACCACTATTTAATTATGCCCGTCAACCATACTTTCTCGATTATGATGGTCCATCGACGGCCAGCTTGGATCCGCCTCAATTTCCAGAAAACTTCGATCAACTCGATCCCGCCGAGCAAGATGCAGCCCAGAGTCTATACCTACAAATGTCGCTTAGTGCACTATACCGTCGTTTCACATTTGCGAATAACGAAAGACTATTCAGAGCCATGGAATTTCGACAGACCCCTAGTTTTGAGATGATGTTGTTTGCTCAGAATATCCTGGTCGATGGAGAGGCCCTTTATCGATCTAGAATGGTGGAATTAGAGAAGGAATGGTCGAGTCTACCGGGTGTCCAGGCTGCTGGAAACCCACCATTTCCGTTCCACTTTTCCGCTGGCGAGGCCCATTCAATCGAAGAGGATGCCTCTGGCGCGATAAGGGCCATGGAATCAATGCGGAGTCTAAGAGAGTTGTTAGGTGCCTTGTGGCCCGAGAAAGGGGTAGTTCCCTATGACCAATATGATCAGGTGAAAGATCTTCTGGACCAAGCTAAGGCTGAGATTGTTGGTCAACTCGCCCACTCTGAAAATGACAAAATCGTTTGCGAAAAGTCATATGCCAAAGCGCCGAGCTGATAAGAAACAGGGCTTACAGCTACAGGACCTGATCCTCATTCGTCTTCACATGAGTTGTCAGCCTCACTACTGGAAGAGGGCGTATGAGATGTAAGAATCGCCCCAGAAAGGCTTTACAGTATTGAAGCTCTCCATTGACGTCGCCGGGTTGATTGGCTGTATTTGATGGTCCGATTACATCAGTCATATTGCCCTGCCAGGACTAGGTAGTAGATGTTTAAGTCAATGTTCCTGGTAGAGAGACTACCTTATGAGGGCCAGCAAAGATAAGTAGATGTCAACTGAATCAGTATCGCATACACTGGGATGGCAGCAATCACTCAACGAGTATTGAGGGGGTGAATTTATCTTGACTAGATTATTTATCGACAGAAGTGCAAGACTATACGGCCTGTGATCTCATCTGGGCTTCATCTTGACCATTGAAAAATCTGTCATAGCAAGACCAGCGTATCACATGACGAGAGTTCGAACAGTGGCCCCAAATGTCTCCCAACATGGGTGCAAGAACAGTCGACACAGTACCTGCCTAGTAATAGCGGCCTGCTATTCCAAATATCGACTCCGAATCTGCTCGCATACCCCCCAAATCCTTTTCCTATTGGCGAGACCCAGGGTATAGCCATGGCTTTTCCCCGTAGACTCACCGTGCTCCCTGCAAGCGACAAGCAGCTTCGAAGTTTCCTCCTCGACCTTCTGTGACTGAAAAATCGAGATTTCGAGCACCTCCCACAGCCATGGATACGTATCGACTAACTTGGCCTCCCACATGGAGCGCGGGATCGCGGTAGTGTGCATGACCCGCGAGGCCGCCTTGAGAGCCAAAATCGCCTCTGGGCGAAGGTGCTTGAAGATTTCTAGTCGCATATCGATCGGAAGACGACAGAAAATATCCCCGCTATGGAGCTGCGTCGTATGATCCAGGTTGGTCTCCGTGTCTGACAAGCACTTGATGTCGCTGATCTCCGATTCGAGCTCCGGTATGGCGACGGGATTTACGACTAAGATCTGGGCAGGTTAGATCCTGAACCTGCATTCTTAGACCCCCAGCTTATTACTTACTTCCTGCCCTTGGAAAGTCTCCCACACCTGCCCTGCGGGCGGGTCTGGGTCGCCATAGTCGAGTTGCAGCCGGACGTACCGCCCGCCGTTGGCCTGTTCGAAAACTCGGTACAGCGTGTGTCCCTGTATTTCACCTGGCTTCGTCAAGGAAATGCATCTCCTCAGAACCTCGTAGCAAACGAGATGAAAGGGAAACACAGGTTGTTCGGCGGTTCCGGCAAAGTCGTGATATCTGCGAGAGAGTGAGCGGGTGAACTGTAACAGGCGATACGTGGTGACGCGACACATACGCGACCATGGGCACAACCTCATCCTTCGGGTACGGATTGTTCATATCTAGTCAAGTCAGGGGATGTTATCATGGATGGCTCATTCGAGTGCCTCGGAGGGTTATGCATTCAGAGCCACTTACGATTCCCCGCAACGACTTCAATTCCACCCTAGCAGAACTTTCAGCTTCAGCAGATCATAATGCCAGCGTGGACACTTGCAAACGGGATCCATTCACTTACATAGTCAAAGTACCGACCAGATCCTGTCAGGAACGACCTGGAAAAACAGGGCGCTTAGATTCATGCAGACGGTCAGATCGAGTCACGACGCACTTGTCACTTCCCGTAGCGTTAGGATTCATTCCCAGCGCCCGTAATTCGTCGAGCCACGTCAGGTTGCAGTCCTCGAGGATGTCGAACCGATAGGCCCTTTCGTCGGTCCCTTCGCAGTCCATGTCGACCCGGCTGGAGAAGGTACCTCCGCAGATGGCGCAAAAAATCTCCCAGCCACCCATTTTGTTCGCAGTGCCCGAATGATCATTTGTTGTGAGGGTAGAAGAAAGGAGGGTGTGCCTTTTAGAAGTGTCGTCCGTAGTGGGAGATGGGTGCCTGGTGCTTTGGTGCCTGTTACCTACCATGCCGATACGGGACTAGCGAACCATTTATGCCAACGTCGCGCGAAATGGGGCAGGCCAACTGTGCCCACATAGGAAACCAAATCACGTAGTTCTAAGAATGAGATCATTTTTTGTCACTATTTGAAGAGTCTATAGAAACATTGGAATTTCAATTTCTAGAAAAATAAAGTCGGAGTCAAGATATTATTATAATAATAATAGATGTTGCCGCACTGGGGAGTAACCGTAATGGCTCTCCTAGCTTTAGAGAGGTGGCGCTGTGGACGCAGGAGTTGAAGGAGCCCAGTTCTGCGTGATTATGACTGAGCAGGAGGTTATATGAAGACCTGGTGATATCTTACTGCCCCGTTTCTCAAAGAGAAAGACTGCCGCGAGAAACACTCACTGAAGGGCTGTGCTTCCTCAACCCAATATACTACTACTATCTTAACTCAAGACTCTTGATGAAGGCACTTGAAATGTGACAGAAAGCCTGGTACATTTTCTGCCGTATCTAAACATACATTGATCAACACATGGGTTCTCTGGTCTCAGTCCCCTCCAGTCGCCTCACTGCCCTAATATTCCTCTCCCCATCCTCGTCCTCATCCTCCTCGTCCTCGTCATCAGAAGATGACATTCCAGGAATTGTGGATCGACGTCCACGTCGGGTCTGGATCTGTTCAGCCGCCACGCTGAGCAGAAGATGGTCCTCACCAGAGGATGATTTCGCCCCTTTGAGGATATCTTTGTAGCTGGGCCCCAACTCTTCGACTAAAGCTAGGAGCATGTTCCTTGGCATATATCTGGCTGGTGTCCCCCAAAAATGATTTCTTGTCTAGGCAGCGAGCATATCCTTGCTCTTGCCCTTGGCGTCTAGCTGCCACGCTCTTCTCAAGACTTGTACACAGTAGTGAAAGTACACATACCGTGCGGCGGGCCGGAAGTTGTTTCGGAAAACCAATCTCTGATTATGTAGAGATCGTAGAGTGGTATCGGCCTCGGGGGGAATGGGGTAGTCTATGCGACGGTAGTCGAAACCAAGAATACGCACTTGATAATGCCTAATATTGCCTGTTACCCAGGCCAAGAGCTCCGTGCACCCAGCTCCTTCCGAGAAATCTGGGACAATTGCTAGGATGCCTGCATCCAGCACCGACTTAATCTCTCCAGAGGTTAGAAGTTCATTTTTTGGTGAAAATAATTCAGGCTCCTTCTGTGGCCCGAAAATCGCATCCATGGTGTCTTGGCCGTGCATGTATGCGAACAGGTGGGCTGCCTGCAGATTATGTCAGGGATGTCAACCCCGATGATCTCTCTGCGAACAATCCTATCATGAAAGGAGGCTTCTGAAAGTGGGTATAATGGTATGAGATGGACTTGACCGTATACGTCGTGGTCGCAAAGGCCTGCGGAACAGAGACGTTTTGATTGCATGGATGTGCGAGCGTGATGCCGACGTATTGAAGCGCCAGCGGTGTTTTGGAGTATATGAAGAAGTGAGGACCAAGACAGTCTGACTATCTGTATGCCTCTCCTGCCATCATGCAGATGGTAGATGGTGATGGTCGAGAAGGAGAAGGAGAAGGGAGAGGAGAGGAAGGTGAGCTCCTACTTAGGGGAGGCGCGATCCTCCGGTCTTTACGGACAATTATATCAACCCGTGAAGTATTTCTGTCGTGAATATGCCGACAAATGAGGCTCCAGATGAGGTGAATCTGATAGATGAATGAAAAATGATTGAATTGCGGAAGGTAATGATGATGAATGGAGATGAAGATGAATCAGGATATCTCTGTTCCTCTTTGGTGGGCAGGGCTTTCCTACATTCTCTCCGTTGGATCAATCGAGCAAACAAGTAATCACTAGGCGAGACCATAATCTACGATTCCATGAGTTTCCTCTGACGCGACCGTATCTGTACAGCCAATGCCCCATGCATAGATCATGCGAGTGCTGACCATAGTCGAGAGAATCGAGTCGTTCCATGGTCATTGCGGTATCCTGTTTTCCTAGGGTACAAGCGGTCCTTGACGAGGCGCAATGCAAGTTCAATATCTGTGTTCTGAATACATCCCGACCACCTCATATCTTTACGTGGGTATCATCATGCACATTGAGACCGATCATCGTCGCCTCTATTTCGCCTCCGCGGCACCAGGTTTCCCCTCAGTGCCATTGGCGGTACTCCCCTCTCCCTTGGCCTTTGCACCCCCCTTCTTGGACCCTCGACCTCCACGGTGTCCTCGAGAAGATCCTGTTCCTCCTTCACCAGATTTGCCGCTACGGTTGCCACCGCTATTGCCCCCGCTGGCGGCGGAAGCCTGTCCGTCATTCCGATTCTTGCCCCGGCCTTTCTCGCCGCCCGGGTTGATCTTCCTCTCGAGCACGACCACTTGGCTTTGCGCGACCGTCACCGGACTAGCGGCAATGGCCTTTTGTAACCCATCAGAGTCCGCGAAGTCGACATACCCGAAGCCTTTCTTTTTATCAATCTCCACCCGCACGACCTTCCCAAAGGGCGAGAATGCAGTTTCAAGCAAAGGCTCGGTCACGCCCTGAGAGGGATTGGCGTGCTTCAAGAACGCTTGCGTAGCTGGACTTGTAGGCGTAGCCGTGGGCTGTGGGGTAGATGCCCGCTTTCCCTTCCCAGACTTGGACGGTTTGTTCTGTGTCGACGGTGTGCTTGCGGGGGTAGTGGTTTCTGCTCGCGGTGACGCCGCATCACTTGGCTGGGGTGTGCTGCCTTTAGATTTTGCATTCTGCGACGGACCACCTCCCCTCTTCGACGTCTCCTTCTTACCCGTTTCGAGAGCGGCGCTGGGTTCATTCTTCCCCGCATCTGCGTCTGAAGCAGCCCCCTTGCCACCCCGTCGGCGGCCACCCGATGGTGCCAGGCCCAGATCCCGTTGCAGGATCTTGGCTGCGGCGGCAACGTTGCCCCGTTCCCTTTTGCGCTCTGACGTCGGCGTTGACTGTGCTGTATCCTTGGGGGAGTTCTGACCAGTGGATGACTTGGAAGCTTGCTTCGCGACACTGGCGGCCTGCTTGTTGGCCGCCCTGACAGCTTCCTTTGTGGCTTTGTCGGACCTAGACTTCCGTTCGGGCTTTTCGGTCGATGCATCCCGCGAGGATTCCTTGTCGGGTCGCTGGAGCAGCTTCTTCGCCTGTACCTTCTCTGATTTGCCGTCCTTGTCGGATTTAGAATGCTTGGATGATTTGCCGGAACTATCCTTCGCCTTGTTCGCCTTCTTTTCCTTGATGTATTGCACTAGCGGGGTTGTGGTCACGGTCTCCTTCTTATCCTCGGATTCCGCCGAATCAACCGGCGCGGGTTTGGCGATTGGTTGTGTGAGGCTCTCGAGGAAGGCGATGAAGTCAGGATCCTGGTCAATGGTTCCCTGGCGGGCATCTTTGCGGACCCGACTACCGGGGATCTTTGCGTATGGGGCGAACTCTAACGTGGGAGGGCCAAGGAGCACAGGGTCATTGGAGGTATTCCGGGCGTCGGTGAAGGTAGTTTGGCGGACTTTGGCGGAGAGAGGGGCCGTGTGGTCGGCGGAGGAGACATGAATGTATGCGCGCGATGGCCTGGAGGGTTTGGCGGGGCTGTAATACGGGGATTAGATCGGGGACATTAGAGGGGAAGCGCTTAGTCGGGGATCTGAGCTTACTCTTTTGAGACCTTGCCAGGCTTGTACACGAACCAGTCGACCTTTCCGCCACCAAGCTTCCATTCATCTCCAAGAGCGGTCTCGAATTCAGCCTGAGTCAAGCCAGGGGGGAGGCGGCGGACGAGAAGTTTGAGACGAGGAGCAGGCGGCTTGGGCGCTTTCTTGGGGGCGGGGGAGGCGCTGGTATTCTTCTGGGTTGCGGCGATGGGGATCTGGAGAACGCCCCCAGGAGATTTGCCGGCCGGGGGATGTGCCATGGTGCCGGTGATGGAGAAGAGAGGGGGGAGGAGAAGACGTGAGACGAGAGGCGATGGTGATCGATGACCATCGGAGAATGATAGAGGGACTCAGGCATCCTCAGGCAGCCAAGCTACGGCACACCACAACGACCAGAACGGCCAGTCCTGCCTGCGGGGAAACATCGATTCCATCAGCTGAGAGACTCACTGGCACGACGAACGTTGTCCTTCCGGTCATTCCCTCCCTTGTCGGTCTGCCGTCATCTGCTCCTTGCATTGACATCCGGTGTATGACCTCGCCGACCTCTCGTCTCTGTCTCTCTACTCCCCATATCCCCCCCTCCCGGTTGAGATCCGCCACCTTCGCTCCTTACCACCGCTTGTCCCGTGCACACCATGGTCGATAACAAGATCCCCCAGCCGGGGCCGGCCAAGCTGAAGCGCAATGCCGGTCCGGACGAGTGGCTGGAGGCTGCGAAAGATTGCAAGTATCTGTCTGAAGCCCATATGAAGCAGCTATGCGAGATCGTGAAGGAATACATGATGGAAGGTGCGTTAACTGCCAAGGGGGTGTTGCTCGCGCACCGACGGATGCTGATGCGCGATCGATAGAATCGAATATCCAGCCGGTTTCCACCCCGGTTACCGTCTGTGGCGATATTCACGGCCAATTCTACGATCTCCTGGAGCTATTCCGCGTCTCTGGTGGCATGCCTGATCAATCCGATGTCGAACCTCCCAAAACCTCACCCTCCGTGATCACCTCCGATGATATTGAACCGCCGTCGACGATCACAGATCCAAAGTTGCGGAAGAGGCTGAAGAAGACCGGCGATGAGGGGGATGAGGAGACCGCCTCTAACAGCAGCCAACGGGATCGATCATCGAGCACCGGGTCCGGAGACATCGCCGTCAACCGGAATTTTGTGTTCCTGGGAGACTATGTTGACCGCGGTTACTTTAGTTTGGAGACGTTGACGTTACTCCTGTGCCTCAAGGCAAAGTCGGTTCCCTCTTTCTGTCCCCTTGTCTCGTCCTACGGGGGAATACTGACCATTCGCTCTCCTGCAGATTCCCGGATCGAGTGACGCTGGTACGTGGCAATCACGAATCGCGACAGATTACTCAGGTGTATGGTTTCTACGAGGAGTGTTTTCAAAAGTACGGCAACGCATCGGTATGGAAGGCCTGTTGCCAAGTCTTCGACTTTATGACGTTGGGGGCCATCATTGATGGTCGGGTGTTGTGTGTGCACGGTGGATTGAGCCCGGAGATCCGCACGCTAGACCAGGTCCGCGTCGTGGCGCGTGCGCAGGAGATTCCGCACGAAGGTGCTTTCTGCGATCTCGTCTGGTCCGATCCTGATGATGTGGAGACGTGGGCGGTTAGCCCCAGAGGAGCTGGTATGTGCTCGACTAGTCTGATTCGCGCCGGTTGCAAGCTAGCCCTTCGCTCACTAATTATCTGCAGGATGGCTGTTTGGAGACAAGGTGGCGGACGAGTTCTGCCACGTGAACGATCTGATGCTGATCGCACGGGCTCATCAGCTGGTAAATGAAGGCTACAAGTATCACTTCGCCAACCAGAATGTGGTGACGGTGTGGAGTGCCCCCAACTACTGTTACCGATGCGGCAATCTCGCCTCGGTCTGTGAGATTGGCGAAGACCTCCGGCCGACGTTCAAGCTCTTCAGCGCCGTCAGTGACGACCAACGACATGTTCCAACATCGCGGCCGGGCCGCAGCGAGTACTTCTTGTAAAATATCGCATTGCATCGTCTGCTTTGCCCGTGGCATGGTGGCAGCCGTTCAGATGTCACGGGAGCCAATGATTTGCACCGGCGCTGGCGTTCGGGGACGTACATGGATACGGGGTCCACGCTCGATGAGCTTTTTATATACCTACCGCGACGACGGATTTAGAGCATAATTAATGATGTTCATGTTGCAATCTCTTGGGTCGATTTTGGTCCGTCTTTCTTGAGAACCCGTCCGGAGGAATTTCCGGTGCTGGCATATGGTGCCACCTCTCTCGCTGTAACATCGCCAGACCCTCGTTGGGAAACAGCTTGGCCCTAGAACGATTTCCCCGGAATACGAGGGAGCCCCAACTGCCTGATCCCAGGTACCGTGCCTGCGTTACCCCGGGTCAAGAACATTTATCCACGGCCAAGGCACTGGGCCGTCTTGGCCGCTGCTGCACTCCGGACTGGGACTTCGGAGATGCGGAGAGGTTCACGCCTGCTGATTGGCTCAAATGGTCACCCCGGCCCGGAAGTGGAGCCGAGCCTCTGTCTCTGCCCGGAATTGCCTCCGACGCCTCCGGGATGCGCTCCGGTGGCACTCCCCCGGCCTTCTCTTAAGAATCCCTGCAACAGCTTCTACAGATCTCTCTCACGCCTTCTGCTCTTTCTTTCTACCTCGTTGTCGTCTTCTTCTCTCTTTCCCCTTTCTGTTGTTTATACCAAAGCCCCGGAGGCTCAACACAAGACAACACTCCTTCATTATGGTCGAGAAGGTTGACGTCCTCATCTGCGGAAGCGGATCCGCCGGTCTTTGCGCTGCTACCTGGCTGGCCCGCTATGGCATTCGTTGTAAGGTGTTGGAGCGTCGCGAAGGCCCCATGACCATGGGCCAGGCCGACGGTGTGCAGTGCCGCACCGTGGAGATCTTCGAGAGCTTTGGCATCGGCGAGGAGCTTCTGCGCGAAGCGTATCATGTTCTCGAGGTCGTGTTCTGGGCGCAAGATGGCAGCGGCGTTATTCAGCGGACTGGCCGTACGGCCGACACCCAGCCTGGTCTTTCGCATCAGCCCCATGTCATTCTGAACCAGGCTCGCATCAACATGCTCCTGATTGAATCGATGCGTCGTTTCAACAACCAGGAGATTGACTATGGATACAACATCGAGAGCGTTGAGGTCGACAGCCAGCTTGCCAAGGACCCCTCTGCCTACCCCGTCAAGGTCACGGCAGAGAAGAACGGAAAGGTGGAGCAGTTCGAAGCCAAGTACGCCATGGTATGTGAAATCCGAAAGTGTTCATCATCTTTTCCCGATACCGTTGCTGACTTGCATTCCAGGCTTGCGATGGTGCTCACAGCACGGTTCGCCGTTCTCTGGGGTACACCATGGTTGGTGACAGCACTGATGCTGTTTGGGGTGTTATGGATATGGTGCCCCGGACCAATTTCCCGGATATCCGCAAGAAGGCCACCATTCGCTCCAAGGCCGGTAATCTGCTGATCATCCCTCGTGAGGGTGACAACGTCAACCTCACTCGCTTCTACATCGAGCTGCCCGCTGGCACCAAGCCCAAGGAAGTCAAGCTTGAGGATCTGCAAGAGACGGCCAAGAAGATCCTCAGCCAGTATGAGGTCGAGTTCGTCGAGACTGTGTGGTGGTCCGCCTACTCCATCGGTCAGCGTACTGCCGACTTCTTCCACAAGGACCACCGCGTTTTCCTGGCCGGTGACGCCTGCCACACTCACTCCCCCAAGGCCGGTCAAGGCATGAACGTCAGTTTGCAGGACGGCTACAACATGGGCTGGAAGTTGGCTTTTGTACTCAAGGGACTGGCTCCCCCCTCCATCCTGGAGACCTACGTTCTTGAGCGCAGTAAGACCGCCATCGACCTTATCAACTTCGACCGCTACTTCTCCAAGCTCTTCTCATCCGGTGGCAAGGTCTCCCCTGCTGAGTTCCAGGAGGGCTTCATCAAGTCTGGAAAGTACACTGCCGGTCTGACCGCCAAGTACGACGAGTCGCCTCTCACCAGCCACAGCGAAGAGTCAGAGAAGCTGGCCACCAACATTGTGGTTGGCATGCGTCTGCCCAGCTCGCAGGTCGTCCGGTTCTGCGACTCCAAGCCCCTGCAGCTGATGAATTCGCTGACCTCCGATGGCCGCTGGCGCATCATCGCCTTCTCCGGCGATATCAAGACTGCCGAGAATAAGGCCCGCCTGGCTGCTGTAAGTTGAAACCAACTGTAGCCTACATCTCAAAGTCCAGTTGCTAACGATCCCCCTAGCTTGGCACCTATCTCGGTTCCGCTGAGAGCCCTCTGCTCCGCTTCACCCCTATGGGTGGGGATGTTGACAGCCTCATTGAGCCCATCTTGGTGGCTTATGGTAAGCGCCATGAGACCGAGCTCGAGGAGATTCCCGAGACCTTCTACCCGTTCTCCGGCCAGAACAACATCCGTGATCTGCACAAGATCTTCTTCGATGACGAGAGCTACAACAAGGGCCATGGCCAGGTGTACGAGTACCTCGGCATCAACCCTCAGAAGGGCGCTATTGTGATCGTCCGTCCGGATCAATGTAAGTTTACTCTTGCTTTCGATGAAGCTGCAGAAACTAACCGTATACCTGCAGACGTCTCGGCTGTCATTAGCATGGACGACTACGCCCAGCTTGGCAAATTCTTCGAAGGCTTCCTGATCTCTCAGGAAAAGCAGCAGGCGAAGCTGTAAAATTTTGCATGTCATCTCGGATAGATATGGCGGAACTTTTTATGACTGATGAGCGTTTTGTTTCCAGCATTGTATATATATAGTTGAACGGATTGCATAGATATAGAATTGGATCGTATATATGACTACAAATGTTTCAAACTTGGTTTTGCTACTACCTTGGTGCCTTTCATTTGTAGGATCTTCAAAGATGTCACTAGCTACAACGAGAGCATCTCTCTCCACCACAATCTTACAGTAGATCATCGCTTGTCGACAAAAGTCAGACATATCCTTTGGTAGCTCTGTTGCATTTGGGCGGCTATCGTGGTGTTGTCGGACTTTTATGTCGACATGGGTATAGAGTTGCTGTGAGTAGAGCTGGAGCGGAGAGGTTGAGAGGACAGGAAGACAATGGGACTAGCAAAGTATGTATAGACCAGGAAATTGTAAAATAATTTGACGACAGGATAATGAGCCTGCCTAGTGCTCTGTGATGCATTTAAGGAGCTCGGATGGGCTATTCTCAGCCAGCTGTAAGGCTATCGCCCTGCTGATGCCTCTGGAGGCACCGGTTACAAGCGCCACGGATACAGTCCCCGTCATACTGGTTTCTGGAGTCGATGATAGATTGCTGATTTGCTGATATGTGTAAATCTGGATGCCTACAGGCCGCAAGAGTCCGTGTTCTGGCATAGTCATATGTCCTGCGTGTGATACGCCGCATTCATCCCATGCATGCGGCACTCGGCAGACGCCCAACCCCTCGTCTCTGCATATGGATGATACGAGCGAGCTAATATGAGTCACAGGGGTATATTCTATTGATGTTGCCTGGATGGAGCTGATACGAGGACCTCGTACCTAATATGTGGGTTGCTGTACACTGGTTGAGCTTGCAAGTGGTAAAGAATTGGGGAGCTTTCCGTAACAACCAGTTTGTCCTATACCCACACAGCCCGATCACCTCAGTACCTGCCCAATGGAAATACGATGTTAGCCAGACAAGATTCGTAGGATCACTCTTGTAGCCCCTAGTGCCGTCCTTGTATACGAGACATTCTAGAGGGACCCGCGCACGTGCTTCAGGCGACTGTCCGCAGAAAACATATAAGAATCACAACAGATCCGATCAAACACCCTCCACATCAACCACCACCATGCAGCAACCACAGCAAGAACAAGGAAAAGAACAGCTCACCTTCGCGGTCCCTCCCCATCTCGCGGAATACGCTTTGCCCCGCGCTGCTTTCAACGCAACCCGCCCGGACTTCACCGATTTCGTTGTCGGTGGTCTTATCTTCTCCCGTCCTGCGAGCCCCTCCTCGGAGCCCCGCGTCCTCCTCCTCCAACGCGCCGAAACCGACTCTTATCCCGGCTATTGGGAAGGGCCCGGCGGCCTCTGCGACCCTCCCACCGAATCTATTCTCGCTGGTACCGCGCGCGAAGTCACCGAAGAGAGCGGGTTGCACGTCAGTCGCGTGGTGGATCTTGTCGCGGTCGATGAGTGGGTGCGTGTGAAGCCGGACCGAGTTCGTCGCGTCGCCAAATTCACTTTCCTGGTGGAAGTGGAGGAGGCGCAATCGCCGGCGACGCATTGGGAAGACACGGTGGTTCTGGATCCGAAGGAACATCAGGCGTATGTGTGGGCGACTGAGACGCAGGTGCGCGCCGCAATTGAGGCCCAGGGTGAAGGGGAGCTTCGATTTCTAGATATGCAGGGGAGGAATCTGCTGACTGCGTTTGAAATGGTGAATTCGGGCGTTTCATGACAGAGTGAGCTTAACTTTGGGTGTGTGGATGGGCCTGGAAGTTTACAACTGGAGACGGGCTGGTAGATAGTATGATGTTGGGCATAGATTCTCATATATGTTGGATCTAAGGGTTTTCGTGGTATATATTGAGCATGTGACATATCAGGAAATATTGTCCTCTGCGGGGAGCGCTCCATCAGCCTGCATTTGGAGCGCAACGTCGTCGACGGCCTTCCACACCCGTAGTAGATTTCCTCCGGCGACCTTACCCGCGTCTTCGTCACTAACACCGCGTCGTAGAAGTTCGCCGATAAGGTCCGGGAATTTGGAGACATCCTCCAAACCCCGCGGTGTACTGGGGATGCCGTCAAAATCACTGCCAAGTCCGACATGGTCGAAGCCAATGAGTTCGCCGATATGCATGATGTGATCCGCCACATGCTCCAGGGTCGCATGCTCCAGATCCGTGTTGGGAAGACCATTCGGGTTATCCGACGCTGTACAGGAGACGAAATCCGGGGCGAAGTTCACCATTACCAGGGAGTTCCGTTCTTTCACCAGGTGCAACACATCGTCAGGGACATTACGTGGATGAGGACAGATGGCAAAAGCTGAGCTGTGACTGAAGATGACCGGCGCGCGACTGCCAGTCCACTCGTCCTTCCCCGAGCCGAGCACGTCGCGCATCGTCTCGGCGCTTACATGGGACAGATCAACGATCATGCCGAGCCGATTCATCTCGTAGACTACCGTCTTGCCTGCTTCGCTGACACCGTGCCAGAGCGGATCGGCCTTGCGCGCACCATCCTCCGCCGGTAAAATGGCGGCGTCGGCATAGATGTTGTGACAGTTATGCGTGAGGGTGGCATAGGAGACGCCACGCTCGTAGAACATGCGTAGATGGGCGAGGGAGTTTCCAATGGAGTGCAGACCTTCTATACCTAGAGGAGATATGATCTTTCCTTCTTTGAAGGCCCGAAGAGCGGTGGTACCGTTGGGTGGCTGTGAGAAGGTGTCTGGGTAGGCGGCTTGTAGCCGGCGGACGAGATCGACCTGTTCAATGGTCTCACGAACCCCTAATATCCAGGGAAATTTATCAATTGGACTGGGCTGGGGAGTTCTGGGTCTTACGAGGACATACTTGAGGCGTAGTTTTCATCCGAGAAATCCGTCACATTCTGGGGACAATCGACGTAAACACTCCAGAAAGTGCCCCCGACCTTGCCTTGGGACAACCGCGGCAGGTCCACATGAAACGGGAGTCCCCCCTCGGTGAAAGGTACGGTGAAATTGTCCTGGTAGATGTGGTTGTGAAACATCATTCGGACCAAGATTGGCAGGTCATCATGGCCATCTGTAGGCCGTTGGTCAGCTCGTGATCATTTGTCTCTAGTGACGAGGAGGCGTACCGATCAGCGGTGTTTTTGACAAAATCCGATCCACTCTGGCTTCGATGCTGGTAGGGGTAGGGCTACTCTTTGACCTCGTCATCATTACTAGGCAGCCTGCCAGAAGCACGGTGAATGCGAGACGCGCCATGGTTCGTAGGCGGGATGATTGCGGGGGGCCGCCATCCAGCACCAGGGGAGGATTCTGTTTTGACATGGTCGGTTCTGAGGAGAGATAAGGGACACAGAATAATGTCCCTGGTGTGTTACGTGGTGGTCAGCAAGCGCAAAGGAAGCAGTTGGGATGTGAATGGAGGATGTTTGATAGTCCCGTTTGGGCGATGCGCTTATCAGCGACGGCATTGGCGGCCTGAGGGACGGGGCAGCAGGGCACCAAGGCACTCAGGCACCAGCGACGTCATTAACAGCCTGACAACTCAGGCATTAAGGTTTCCGGTGCGGGAGCCAATCAGGCGAAACTCATTGGCGAGAGCCATTCGCGCTGTTCTCCTCCACCAAGCACTCAACACCTCTCCGTCCTTCTTCCTCGTCGATTGTATGTGACTGCTGGATCTGCAATTCCGGATTCCTCTCCCTCCAGCAACTGGGAGATGCTTTCGTAATCCCCACTGTTGAGAACCGACCCGGCTCCACTCAATCTCCCCGCGATATGGCTGGGCTCTCCCTTGAAGGTACCTATTTCTCTCTCCCTAATTGATCGTCGATTTTCTCTAAATCCCGATGAATAGGCATCCTGTCCTTCTGGCACACCCACCGTGTCGTCCTGATTGCTATCCTGCTCACTACCGCCATCATCGTGCGAGCCTATGGCAAACTATCTCCCAAGTCCAAAGCCGCAACAGCCTCGTCCATTCCTCCCTCCCCTCGAAGTCAATCCCAAGAAAAATCCAGGGCTCTCGATTTCAAGTCGAGCAGAACCTTCGTTGCCACAGAAAAGACATCATCCTCAAACCCTGTCCGAAGTCCATCGCCCAAGACCACGTCCGGCCCGAAAAGGGTATCAGGAAAGAAACCTGTAAAGCCAGGTCGACGCGGGGCCCCAGAGGAAGAGCCCCTCAATTTCATACAGCCTATCATCTTCTTCGCCTCACTGACCGGAACGACCGAGGCATATGCCAAGATACTGCGGGATGAACTCACTGCAGCAGCACGCGACCGCGCTGACCTGCGAAACCGTGAACGGGGTCTCCTCCCCCCTCAGATGTACGACTTGTCCGAAATCGAGCTCGATGACTTCTTTACCACCGCACCAAAGCCTCCCGCGACGTCCCCAGGCACTCGGTATATGTATTGCTTGCTGATCCCGACCTACAACATCGATACCATCCTCAATACGTTCTTGGGCCATCTTGACGAGACGCACAATGATTTCCGTATTGACACGGGGTCGTTGTCTACTTTGGCAGGATACACAGTCTTCGGGTTCGGAGACAAGGAAGGGTGGCCCACGGAGGAGGAAGGCTTCTGCTCACAGGCCAAGGAGCTCGACCGCTGGATGGCAAAGTTGACCGGCAAGCGGAGAGCCTACCCGATGGGATTCGGGGATGTCAAGGCAAATGCCGAGGCAGCATTGAAGGAGTGGTCCCTTGGGCTACAAGACATTCTTGGTGATATACTGGAAAACGGTGGCTTAGGCGAGGGTGTTCCGGGAAGCGGAGACCCTCTAGAGAGCGACGAAGAGGATATGGAAGACGACGAGGGCCAATCCACCAAAAAGCGGACGAACCCGCAGTCTGTGGTGGACATGGAGGATATCAAGATGTCATCGGAGAGTCAAGAAAGTTCCGGTGTGCCAATCCCCGTTGACTTCACCACGGTTGGGAAGTTGTCCACGCCATCAACCCAGGAGACGGTAAAGGAAATGGTTCCCAAAACGTCACCCACCTATGCATCCCTCACGAAACAAGGCTACGCAATCGTTGGCTCCCACTCCGGGGTTAAAATCTGCCGTTGGACCAAATCGGCCCTGCGTGGTCGCGGCTCATGCTACAAGTTCTCGTTCTACGGCATTCGGTCGCATCTTTGCATGGAGGCGACCCCGTCCCTTTCCTGCAGTAATAAATGCATCTTTTGTTGGCGCCATGGTACCAATCCCGTCGGTACAACCTGGCGGTGGAAAGTCGATCCGCCCGAGTTGATTTTCAACGGGATCAAGGAAAACCACTACAAGAAGATCAAGATGATGCGTGGCGTCCCTGGGGTGCGCGCAGAGCGCTTCGCAGAGGCGATGCGTATCCGCCACTGCGCCCTGAGCCTGGTCGGCGAGCCCATTTTCTACCCACATATCAATCCTTTCCTCGACATGCTCCATAGTGAACACATTTCCAGCTTCTTGGTGTGCAATGCGCAGCACCCCGATCAGCTTGAGACGTTGCAGCGTGTGACTCAGCTCTACGTGTCCATCGATGCTAGCAACCGTGAAGATCTCCGCCGCATTGACCGTCCCCTCCACCGCGATTTCTGGGAGCGCTTCCAGCGCTGCTTGGACATCCTGCGCGAAAAGCGCCACATGCAGCGGACCGTCTTCCGTCTTACTCTCGTCAAGGGCTTCAATCTCGACGACGAAGTCATCGGCTATGCCAACCTCGTCGAGAAAGCCCTCCCCTGCTTCGTTGAGATCAAGGGAGTGACATACTGCGGCACCAGCACCAGTGTTGGGGCCGGCTTGACCATGAAGAACGTGCCTTTCTACGAGGAGATCCAGACGTTTGTCCTAGCCTTGGACCAGGAACTCGAACGCCGCGGCCTGAAATATGGTATCGCGGCGGAACATGCCCACAGCTGTTGCGCATTGATCGCGTCGGAGCGGTTCCGGGTCGACGGCAAATGGCACTCGCGCATTGACTACGACCGGTTCTTCCAGCTACTTGAACAGGAGAAGGCGGATGGCACGCCATTCGCCCCGGAGGATTACATGCGCGAGACGGAGGAGTGGGCGCTCTGGGGTAATGGTGGGTTTGATCCAAATGATCGACGTGTGTATACCCGTGGGAAGAACAAGAAGGCCCTGCAGGCAGCAGCAGATGCGGCGGCTGCAGAGAGACTTGCAGCGGCAGAGAAGCGCGCTGCTTCGTGAGACCAACGCCGATGGCTCATAAGATGATGCATGAGATGACGGACTGAAACCGACCTGATCTGAATGATGACTTGAGAATGTACAGACAAAAAAAAGTCTATGATGAAGTGCGTTCTCAAAGAAAAAAGGCTACTAGATGTACCATTGGCCACTACGAAAATGAAATTTGCAAGTAAATTCACCTTGTTTGTGCAGTATATACCCATATCAAAGTCCGAGGACTTGTCAGTTGCTCTGATTGACAGGATCCTCCCCTGCTTCTGTCTGCTTCTTAGCCAGATCCCCATCAGCGGCCCTCCACCCCTTAAACTGCCTTGCGCGCAAACCCAGCTCAAACATATGATCGATCTCCATGGGCGTCCGGTTCTTCATCTCCGGCACCACGTACAAGGTGGCCACGAGGCCCAGGAGACACAATCCCGTATAGACGAAGCCGGTCTTTGCACGCAAGGCACCCTCATCGGGATTAAAGATGTAAGGCAGAACCAGACCAAAGACTCCATTTGAGAGCCCGTTGATCAACCAGCCTAAACCTTGTGATTTGGCGCGCAGGGTGAGCGAAGAGGTCTCGGCACCGACGACATACGAAGCGGGCCATACACTGGCGCCGCAGAAGGTAATGACCAGCATCATTGTTACAGCGGACCACCTATCGTTCACTTGGTCAGATTTTGTCACGAGACAGGAAGATAGAACCAGACGAACCAGACGGTGACGATCCCCTCGAAGCAACCGAGAATACCCATTCCCGTCCACAGGACGGTAGTGATGACCAGCCCGAAGAGCATAAGTGGCACTCGTCCAAACCGAGCCAACGTATACATACTGACGATATTCGATATCAAACCCAAGGCGATCCCGACCTGCAGGAAGAGCAGACTGTTGGTCGCACCCATGCCGACCATCTGCAGGAAGTAGCTTGCTTTGGCGAGCAGGGTCAGACCGAACAGCTGCGGGACGAGATTGGCGAACAGCACGATGAGGGTGCGGCGACGGTTGATCCCCCGGAAGCAGGCGACGTAGGAGTCGGTCTGTCGGCCAGACTCGCTTTCCATACGGATCGACAGCTGGAGTTGTCTCAGGTGGGCTTCGGTGTCGGCACTGGCGACGTCGAGACGGCGCTGGGCCGTCCGCGCTGCGTCGATGCGGTTCTTCCGGACGAGATACGCTGGGCTCTCGGGCAGGAAAATGGACACGATCAGCGGCAATGCCGAGAAGGGCCATTGCGAGATGAAGCACTTGAGGTAGCCGCTCGCGCCCTCGGCACCGAGCGAGGCGTACACCACAACGCTGCCGACCAGCTGGCCCAGCAGCGTGAAGAGCGGGAAAAAGGCCAGGATGGGCCCGCGTAGAGTCGGTGGCAGGACTTCAGACATGTATGTCTGCGTCGTGCACATGAGCATTTGCACGGCGTAACCCTGGATGAACTTGGCGACGAAGAACACCGCCCGACGGGCGTCGATGTCGTCGGGCTGGTTGGACACATACGCGACGGCCACGCCTATGGCCGAGATGACGCTGGCGATGGCCAGCGAGAGACGACGTCCGGTGCGATCCTGCACGAAGCCGCCGGTGACGGCTCCGAAGAGGCCGCCGATCGGGTTTGCGACGTTCCACAGTCCCAGCCAGAGGGATGGGATGATGAGGTGGCCATCCAGCGTGCGCCCGAAATCACGCCTGTCGGGGTTAGTTTCTTGGCTTGCTGGGCCAGGAGTCGCGAGAGGGAGGATGAGGGGTGCCAGGCTCACTGGAATTCGGGCATGGAGGAGACATTGCCGACGATGACCAGATCGTAGCCGTATAGGAGAATGCCGGTGGTGAGGGCTAAACAGTATGCGGCGATCTTGGGATGACGCTTCACATCGGCGAACAGCGAGGTCTTCTTGGACGCCGCGCTGGCGGACGAGGCGGAGGAACGGACATCTTCGGCGTGCTCCGTGGATGGTTTCTGATCCATGAGCCTTTCTGCAGCTGGTGCACCGTGGGGTTGTATGAGAGATATCGATATCGAGATGATGGTGGTGGCCACGATGACAGCCTCAATCAACACCGATCGCGAACCTCCGCCAGGCGTCGCCCGCGACCATCATCGCGTATAAGTAGGAGCGTGGTCCTGCGCCAACCGAGGCCGGCTCATGACACCCAAGAAAACCTGCTGGATTGCTCGACTATTTGGGAATCGAGGTGTTTGTCCAAGCCCGACGCTGGTTGGTACACCCTCAGCCATCAGGCGGGGTTTGTTGCTGGAAGGACTCTTCCCCGCATTGGCAAGCGAAGTCGATCATCGCGTGGATGTAACCATCTCGTCGCGATATGAGCCTTGCGTCAACGGGATTGGTGTGAGCTCTGATCGCTTGGAGGCTGCCTCGTGGTGGTGCTGCGAGCCGACGAGCTGCGGCGGTTGTCGTTGGTTGTGCACTCTTCCTGCGGTCAGCGTCGGGGATTTCTGCCATGGTCAGCACCTAGATTGGATGTCTGGGCACTCTGTTTCTGGAGGGAGAGGATCATGGTTAGAGTTTGCCCGGTCGTGCCTGGTGGCTCGTGAGTTGCAAGATACTCCGGACAGACACTCGCTTGGTGGTACTCATGATAACTGATGCAAACATCAGGACACCGCAGAGCAACAACAGACAATCGAACGGTCGGTCACTCAAGAGAAGGAGAAAGAGTGCCCTGGTCCTACGCCACTCCTGAACGATGAAACTTGCTTGGATTTCGGGTGTACTTCGGCAAATGGCAGTCTCCGGGGACCAGAAACTCCGTCAACGATGTTGATCTTCGTTGCCCCTGTTTTCCCTGGGAGGCAAAGACCTCGTAAGTCGATCGCGTCAACATGATAACCACTGTGTACATACGGAGTAGTACTCCGTACCACGACATGGTCCATGCTAGACTACCCACTATCCACTCACATATCTAACCGTATGATGATAATGGTCTGCACTTCAGGACTAGCCGTGGTATCGACATACTGTGTACGGAGGACGATGCCCACCAGATGCCGAAGTCCCCGTACGGGATTGCTTCCGGCGTGCGATCGCCAGGTGGAAACGCTCCACTCATCAAGTCATTCTCTGTGAATCTCACCCCTGACCAATGTCTTGACGTCCTCTTGACACGGTTACATATTCCGGAAGAGTCGTCAGTCGGTCTGGAAGGACGTGATCGACACTTGGGCGGCGATGGGTCTGCGATGGCTTTGGTTGATTGGCGTGGATAAGTCTTCTCAGGCCGTTAGCAAGGAAGACGTGGACCCGGCATGGACTTGGACGAAGGGAGAACTCCGGAGAAGCCACGCGCAGAGGGGAAGAGCACCCCTCTGGGTACTCCGGTAGTCAGATTATTTTTGGCCTGCCGTGTTGCTGGAGAAGTTCCGAGCAGGTACTCCGTGTATACTCCGTAGTACTCGAACACTGACAGAGGGACGTGGCATGTGACCGACCATGCCCTAACGGATGATCTTGTGAGAATCTCTCTTCGACTCCAGATGTTGTTCGAAGCTTTCCCATAGAGATTCTTCAACTCTAATCCCAGACCGACGAGAGATTCATCCCCCAGAAGAGGTGCTATATTTATCGCGCATCAGAGGAAACCCACCCACCGGCGATGGGGATCATAATCCGTAATGCACCCAGAGTGTCGTGCACAAAGCCGAGGAAGAAGAACCAAACGTTCGTAACGAGCTAACGTGCTAGTTCGTCCTGCAGTAGATTAAACCCCGCCCCTGAGCAAAGCGGCATAGGGTCTCTGATCACCGAAATTGGGACTGGAGCCCGCCAAGCCGACGTCCAGGATCGATACGGTTACGCTAACTGACTGTCTCTCGCCCCTCGAATGAGGATGGCCTCCGCGCGAATACGAATGGATGTCTGCTGCCGAGGTTGACGGAGCGGCCTCCAAAACAACGAGAGAACCGCATCCATGGGTAATGATGGAAACAGTGGCGTGAGAGAGCGTGTGTACCTGACTGACACTGGCCACTCCACCGTCCTCCGTACCGCTGGTTCCGGTGGGCCCTTGACGTCCCGTTGACTCCAATTTTCTTTCTCGTTGCCCCTGCGCGATGCACCGAAACGGAGGCAATCAGCGAAGTGCCGACTGGGTCGCTCGCATCGGGGGGAGGGGGAAGTGGGAGTTCATTAATTTGCGATCTTGGGGTTTGGCGTGACGGGGGAATCCTCTGATATACAAGAGTTCACCGGCGTTCGTTTCGCAAACTCGTTCGACCATGTGGCCGGGGACTCCCTCTCGGAAGATGAAACCAGCTTTCCTGAAACCGGGAACCGCTGGCAACGGTCGTGGATGACCAACGGAGGGAGGGGAGTACCTTGGTCTGCTGCAGTTGTCTCCCTGGAACCTGCTCTGGACCTCATCCGAGGCGATAGACGCAGCCACTGCAGATTACTCGCTGGTCGATCGACGGAATCTGGCCGGAAAGGAGACAGAAATCTGGATACGAAGTACGGGGCACGTCAATCTTGCCTCTCTGGAGATTGTGCAGTGCGCCGTTGTCTTCTATGCCTTCTGCGGTGACGGCTCTGACTCGCCGCTACGGTCTTGGTTGCCAGGTTGGGGATCATGGCCCGGACATGTGGTGGATCGTCCAGACGCAGTAGCCAAATCAGAAGGCCAAGCAAACTCTATAGTGTGGATGCACGGGGATCATTGCCTGGACACGCTGGGTCCCCCTCGTGGGCAATGGTCCTGAGCGGTCCTCCCCGACCCCCCGACGTCTGTAATCTCAGGGCTACCAACTCATTTGACATCTCCTGTCATATCTCGTGGTTGCTCGGGACTTCCACGCCTAAGCGAGCCATTGGCGTTGGCTCTGCATCTCCACCGCCGTGGTTGATCTCATCTGGTTCGGTGAAAGTCGCGTTGAAGAACGCAAAGCCGCGCCATTCCGTCCCTCGAATCCACCCCAGTCCGCTGTCCTGGGACGTCCACCGACTGGGCACTACTCCATAGAAGGCAAAGAGAAGCAGGGGGAAAAAAAATCCAGTAGTAAAAAAAAAATAAATAAGAGAGACTAGCGAATGGGGATGGGGTTCCCCGTCGATACGCCTAAGAAGCTGTCAGAATAAATAACTGCCCATCCCCACATCCGGTATCCTCACCACCCGAAACCTTCTCGTCCAGATTATGTGTGGTCCTCCGTTGCGAGGATGGCCGAAGAGGATAACCGCAGCCTCGAGGTCAGGGCCGTCGCGGCCGCTTTCTTTGCCATCGCCTCGGTGGCCGTGATCCTGCGGTGCTATGTGCGTGGGTTCGTCGTCAAGGCGTTTGGCTGGGATGATGCCGCCATGGTGTTGGCTCATGTAGGTCGTTTCCGTCGCGCGCATCGAGACGGCGGCATCGCTGATGGGATTTCTAGCTCTTCTACGCCATGTTCACCGGCTGCATGATCGGCGGCAGTCTGTACGGCACCGGCCGCAAGTTCATGTATCTCACGGCGGATGAGCGCGTCACGGCCATGAAGTACTGGTGGCTGTGCGAGATCGCCTATTGCTTCGCCTCGGTCGGCTGTAAGATCTCCGTGTGTATCTTCTTGATGCGCATCTGTATCCGACGCCTCCATCTGTGGATCCTGTACACCGTCATGGCTATGACGAGCGTCGCCGGCCTGGTCTTTATGTTGATCATGCTGCTGCAGTGTCGGCCGTTGCAGTTTTTCTGGCTGCACAAGGCGTTCGACCCGAGCATAGAGGGTACCTGTATGAAGATGGAGATTGTCGTCGCCATGACCTACGTGTATAGTGCCTTTGCGGCGATTTGCGATTTCACCGTCGGGATTCTGCCCATCTTCCTGGTTCGCAAGCTGCACATGAAGAAAAAGACCAAGTATGCGGTGATTGGTATTTTGAGTATGGCTTGCATGTATGTCTGCCTTGCTGTTGTCATTCTTGGTGATTCCCCGTGCGAACAGTCTCTAACGTATTGATTGATTGCAGTGCCTCCTGTGCCGTCATCATCCGTATCCCCTGGGTGAACACCTTCCTGGATCCAGACTTCCTCTGTATGCCGCACCCCCTTCGCCTCCACCGTCACCGGGAGAGAACCGTGCTAATGAGCGTAGATGCCACCGTGGAAATCGCCATATGGTCCAACATCGAAACTGGCCTCGGCATCACCGCCGGCAGCATGGCGACGCTGCGTCCCCTCATCCGCATCTGGTTTGGCACTCAAGCCGAGGGCGATTACTCCTCCGGGATGCCCGGTATCTCGGGATCGCGTCGACGGACCGGCGGTGTCAGTCGTGACCGACCGCTTCCGCTGGGATCGTTAGATGAGAATGCCCAGGGCCGGCTGCGCCCGGATAAGCTGGCCGTCACGGTGACGACGGTGCAGAGCCAGCGCGACATGGACGGGACCTGGCGGGGCTCGATCAGTCCGAGTAGCAGTGAGGAACGTCTGACGGTGGATCGGCCGCCGCCGTTGCCCACGGTGGGCTCGGGCGAGATGGGCTTGAGTATTCATCAGACGTTTGAGGTAACCCAGACGAGTACGGAGAGGCCTCGGGAACATGTATAGTACGTACTTTATAGACATTTAATTTTTTTTTTTCTTCTGTCCTGTGGTGTTGGGGAGAGACAGGTTGTAGTCTTGATCGAAGGAGGAAAGAGAGAAAGAAAGAAATCATCATCATGCATTTGCTATGGAGTTGGGCTTTGGATTTGTATTTACGGACGGTTCTCTGCTTAAGCGTGGAGGTATGCATTCACCACCTCAGCAAAGGCCGCCGGCTGCTCCACCATCGGCAGATGACCCGCCTTGGGGACAATCTTCAGCTCGGCATCACCCTTGAGATCAGTCGCCATCTGCTGCATCGTCTTGGGGAGCACCCCGTCACCCTCACCGGCGACAAACAGGCCCGGCACCTGCGCATTGGCCATCCGCTCCCGCACATCATAGGCACACAGGGCGTTGACAGCGGTGCGGAAGCCCTGCAGACTGTTGGTGCGGACGATCTCCTTCACGCGCGCCGCCACCTCCGGCTGGGTCTCGTAGGACTCGTCCACGAACCACCGCCGGGTGGTCACCTCGGCCAGGGACTCGCCGATGATGGGCTGCTTAGTGGTGTCGGAGACGGCGTTGTCGGCCTCGGCCATGGCGACGCGGTCCCCCCACGCCTTGCGGTTGGATTCGGGCGCGGAGCTGTTGGTGTCGCAGGCGATGAAGCGCGTCACGCGCGAGGGGTACAGCAGGGCCGTGTTGAGCACGGTGACGCCGCCCAGACTGACGCCGATGAGGGTCGCCTGCGGGATGCGCAGCGCGTCCAGCAGGGCGATGATGTCGTCGGCCAGCACGTCGATCGTCACCGTCTTATCGCCGCATTGGTCGTGGCGGCCGCGCGTGTTGTACCGCAGGATGCGCACGTTCTGGTTCAACGGCTGGGCCAGGAACGCGTCCACGAAGCCGTCCCAGATGGTGTAGTCGACGAGGATGGAGTTGCTGAGCACGATCACCGGGCTGTGCGGGTCAGTGCTGCCCTCGAGCCGGTAGGGGAGGTCGACGCCGTCGGGGGTGGTGACAAAGGACTCGACGGCGGGACGGGTCTGCGATGGCAGCGTGCGGGTGCGACCGTCGTTGGAGGACCAGGGACCCAGCACGTCCGGCGAGGCCAGCGAGGAGAGCTCGCGCGGCGCGGGGCCGAAGGTGTACGCCCACTCGTAGACGCGACGCTTCTTGTCGATGACCGTATCGGCCATCAGGCGGTTGCGCCAGGGCGTGTCCATGGCGGCCTTGTGCTCGGGACCGCCCAGTCCGTTGGCGGCGCGGTACTCGTGCAGCGAGACGAACTCGCGCGGCGCCTTGGGGTCGATGGCTGCGGTGACGAAGAGGCGGCTGGACCGCCAGCCTGGCACGCGGGACAGCATGCGAATGTGTTCGTCGTGGTACCAGTTCTGCAGGTCTTCCTCCTTGGCAGCGTCGGCGGGGATGGTGGTCGAGACGGCGATGAGGACGGAGCCGGCGGCGTCGGTGTCGGCGGTGTCCTCGAGGGGCTTGTAGTCGGCGGCCTTCTGGTCCTGGAGGAGGTCGTAGAGGCGGCGATCGACGGCAATCTGGGCCATGGTGGCTTTTTCACGCGGAGTCTTGATGCCGTCGCCACGCAGCGCCAGGTATGTTTCGCGCGTCAGCTCGTCCATGTCGGTGATGTCGTAGAGCGCCACCCACTCGGGCTCCAGCCCATCGGTAGCCCGGTAGCGGAAGCCATTCGTCACGAAGGGCAGACGCAGACGCAGCGGACCGTGTTCGGAGTTGTACCAGTCGTGGAACTGGGCCGCGGGGAGGGACTCGCGGGGTTGCATCGTCACGTAGAGGAGGCCGGGGGTCGCCATGGTGGAAGGAGTCGTATCGCGTTACTGTGTCTCGTGGAAATGGGAGCAACGAGGAGATCAGTCGAAGAAGGGTGGAGGGGTCGCGGGGTGAAGTGTATACCAGACTGATCTTGCAGTCTCCGGATCAGAGCAGCGCCGAGTGACTGCCGACAACACAGCCGAGTGAAGTCATCGGGAAGATGGCGGAGCCGGACGGGGGAGTCCGGGTTTGGGTCAGGCGCGTGGAGGTGGGTCGCTCCATTCCTGGGGTGGCTGGATGTTGTGATGGGGAAGAAGTTGTTCAGGATAGAATACTGGAGAATCTGGAGAGTTGAAGTTGTCGCTGGTGGTCGCGAGCCTGGTTTCTCAGGCCGCCAGTCACGGGCATCCCAAGCCCTAGATCATCGCAAGACACCAGACATTGGCAAGACCACACCACTCTCCTGGGTGATTTAGGGGAGGGAGGAGATGTCGGATCAGCCTGCGTGGATTGTAGATCTGAGTTGAGGAGGAGCGATATCTGTTAGTTAGGATTTTGGGAGGTCATCTATTCATGTTCCGAGGGGAGGAGGGATATGGTCGAGTCATGTATATAAGTCAATGCTTGTAATGGTGATATGTCATGTACCTGGCTTTCTAATAGCCAGAATCCGTTTTGAATTCAGCCTGACCCATTGTATAAAGAAATGTCCGAGGAAACTATCCGTGGACCATGAGATGCGCTACATATACATATATATATATATCCGACCCGCAAACATGTCAACATACACAACCATTCATAAACATGCCATTTTATCGTCTCATCTATCATATCTACTGATCATTACATTAATCGTACCAGATGGCGTTCATGCCGAATCCCTTCTCGGGGATATCGCAGCGCGCCACCCGCGCCAGGTTCTCGTCCTTGAAGCGGTAGATCTCCACGAAGCCGAGCTGATCGTCACACAGGGCCAGCCACTCATCGCTAAAGTCGCAGGGACTGACAGCGTTGGAATGACCCCCGGACGTCGAGGTGGGGTGGATCCACAACTGACGCTCGATGTTGCCATTGGGACCCAGCTTGAAGGCCGTGATGTACCCGGACACGTCAAAGTGGTTGCTGCGCGTGGTGGCAAAGAGGTACTCGTTGTTGCGAGTGGTGAAGGTCACGTCGCCGCGGTACTTGTTGCGGGGAGGCAGGCCTGGTATCGGGGTTAGCTGGGATTTCCGCGCCGAAGTGGGAGGGAGGGATGCGTGGGAAGGGAACGAACCCGGCGGCAGCAGCGGATACTTGATATGCGTGTAGACGGGCTTGTGCGTGCGCTCGTCGATCACGTAGACGGCCAGGTTGTTGCCGGCCTCGTTGAGCACGTAGAGATACTTGCCGCTGGCGTGCATCTCGACCCAGCGGGGGTGGTCGCCGGGATCCGGGGCATCGATGCAGTCGACGAGCGTCAGCTCGCCGGTGGTGGCGTCCTTCTTGTGCGTCCAGACCTTGTTGGCTGTGAGATCGGCGGAGTAGAGGTAGGTCTCGGTGGGATCGAAGACCATGCCGTGGATGCCGGTGTTGGGCAGGTACTCGTAGTTCTGGATGTTCTTCGCCAGGGCGCCCTCGCTGTCGACAGAGAAGACGTTGCCATAGCCGGCATAGTTGTAGAAGGGGTTGCCATAGACATTGTAGGGGGGCTGGTGGGCGGCCAGGACGAAGATGGCGCGGGTGTTGGTTTCGGCGGAGGGCGCCAGTTCGTGGCCGGCGACGGGGTGGGAGACCTGGTGGACGATGTCGGTCGGGCTGTTGACCTTGAAGCTGTTCCACTTCTTCATGGCCGCGCCGTAGATGGTCTTTTTGTCATGCTGGAGAGGAGAGGGTGGTGAGCGCGGGGCATTCGTCGATAGCGCGGGGACGTCCATCCGCGGTCAGGATGCACCCAACACGGCGGATTGGGATGGCCATGGAGCGCCCAGGCTTTGGGGGAGGACATCGGGACGCACCGAAAAAGTCATCCAGGAGATGGGCTCGGCCTCGGGGATGTCGGTCTTCTTGACCAGGTCGAGAGTGAGGGCCTCATCGTCAAAGGCGACGGTGTAGATGCGGCCTGGCGGGGTCCAGGTACCGACCATGAGATGGTGCTTCATGTTGGCGGGGGCAGCGTGCGAGAACAGACGAGGCGAGACGCAGCGATGGGAGCCCAGACGACCGAGCGAGGAGAGCGTGGGACGGATGAGGCCAGACGAATGCATGCGACAGCGTCTGTATAGGCGGGGGATGCGGAGGAGGAATCGATGCAGCGCGTCCGGGAGATGCGCGTCGGAAAGACAACCGATGACGGGCGGTAATCGATCACGGCAATGCCGGAGGAAACATTACTTTCATTAGGATGATTCGGATTGGCATGATTCATCCGGGAGGGCGATCCATGGTTGTGGATAGATGGTCCTATACTCTGGAGAGAAGAAACCATCCATCACCAGCATAGCATCCAACCTGCTCTGCGCCCGATATGAGCATGCATTCCTGCCCACTCAAATTACACCGAGTACTCTGAGGACAATATTCGACCAGACGAAGAGACAATCGGTAGCATCGGTCGGACTCGTTTCCGCCGGATATTCCCATAGCCGCTGCCGGAACCGACTTTACCCGCCATCGGCTTGACTTTCACAACACATCAACACATCAACACACTCTGGATGATGGCGAAGACAGCAGATTGAGGGAGATGGTTTCTTTTCTCATGGCTTGCATTTTCCTATTCTACCTAAATAGTCCCCTGTGGATGGCCATCTGGGGAAGCTAGAGGCGTTTGATCTCTTTGCTGCCAGACACCCACTATACACCACACTATACATCCACGCTATACACTTGATGTACATCCATTTTCCACTCGAAAACCTCCCCAGACGACCCCCCTACAGACACTGCGAGTACCAGTCATTCTGCTTCTGGCACGTGTACGGACTGGCACACGCCGTCGGGCCCGTCCAGCCATTGCCGCCACACTGTCCCCAGTGCTGGGCCACCGCCGTCGCCGTCGGTCCAGCAGTGGTAGTGGTGGTGGTCGTCTTGGTGGTGGTGGTGGTGCTCGTCTGCGTGGTCGTCGCTGTCGTCGACGTGGCCGTCGTGGTGGTGGTGGGAGTCGATCCCCCCGAGACAAAGTACGGCTTCAACAGCGAGAGATAGTTGGAGTAGCCGGTACCACTGGGCGGCTCCATGTTAAACATGTAGGTTCCCCACCAGGGGCCAGCCGCCCACCACGAGCCGCCCGTCCACACATCCGCGTTGGCAGCCATGTAGTCCAGCATGCCGGTGACGGCCGACTGGCACACGCTGTTGGGACCGCCGGCGAACTCGCCCAGCATGCCACGCTTGCCATTCGCCCGCAGCCATTCCGTGGCGGCTTGCACGCGCTCCTGGCCGATCGTCGAGCTGACGCAGGTCTCCGACGTGCCGGACCCGTCGCTGTCCAGGTACTGGTGCATCTCGTAGATGATCTTGTCTTCCGGGTCGGTCAGCGCCTTCATGTTGTCGTTGACATCGGTCCAGGTCCATGCGCCGGTCCAGGAGTTGCCCTCGACGAAGATGTACTGGCTGGTGGCGCCGGTGGCCCGGATGGCGTCAATGGCCGCCTGGTTGAGGTTCAACACCAGCGTCTGGTCCATCTGGTTGTATTCGTTGTCTGGCTGAGGGTGAGTAGGCCGGCTGTGAGGGAAGGAGACACGGGGGGAGACGCACTGGTATCGAAGATAACATGGTCATTGGAGACAAACTCCTGGGCCACGGTGGTCCAGAAGGCGGCAAATTCGGTGGTCGAGGAGATGATGTTGCCATAGCTGTGCTCGTTAGCTCCAATCAATTGTCTCGAACCCAGCAACACTTACTATCGGCCAAAGTTGTGAGGGTCGATGATGGCATATGCACCCAGATCGGTGATGGCGTTGATCGTCTGTCTTCATTAGTCGCGGCGCTCTTTGCGGGATCGTCCAGACGAGGGAGACGAACCGCCTTCAAATCATTCATGTACGTGGCATCCGGCGTGCCCGTCATGGTGGTCGGCACCAGACGCTCCATCCGGAAGGCCACACGGAAGATGTTCATGCCCTCATCGTGCAGTGTCTTGATGGCTCCAACATCCGGCCAGATGTAGTCGGTCCCCAGCACACCGGGGATATTGTTCTCGCCGAATTCTGCACCGGCCTCGTTGGCACCAAACCCTGTCTCCTATGAGCAATGGACTCTTTTTTCCCCCTCTTCTCTTCTTTTCGAAGAGCGGCTGGAAGACACCTACAGAGGAACGACGAAGCGCGCTTGCTGGGCGCCGCGAGGGCGAAGGGCAGGGACAACACGGCCAAGACAGAAAGCTTCATCTTGGGCAGGACAATGCTGGAATCCGTCTCTTGCTCTGGGAGACACCCTCCCTCTTCGCGATCAATCGATTATATAGGAGCGTCCTGACCCCTCTGGGGGCCCTCGAGGGACCCCTAGTATACGGCCATTCGGACCGTCCCCCGACACGACGACCACATTCATATCCACATCGTCACCCTTCAAACAGGCTGGTGATCAGCAATAAATTAACTCCGTCCAAGGGCACCTCGTCCCCGGCCCCAAACCGGAACGGAGACCAATTCGTCACGGTATTCTCCTGGTCACCGCTTCGGCATTGCTACCCTGCCAGGAGACGACTGCAGATTGCGGATCCGGGGCACGCTTGCCGGATCGGCAAAGGAGCAGCTGGCCTGGCGCGAGGGCCGTGCATTCAGGCTAATCCGGTGATGCCGTCACGATGCAGACGAAGCTGGGGCTTTGCGAGCAGATCGTCATCTTCGGGCAGCACTGGCCCGGTGGCCGTGGGTGGCATCGGGCAGGGTTGTTGTCCCTGCGTGGCGTTTTGGCAGACGCGGGAGAAAACACGGGGTTGAAAGGAGGGGAAAATGCGGAGAAAGGCCCGTTTAATCTCGTCAGGGACGATGGGTGGGCACGAGGCGTTGCGAGGCGTCCAGGCAGGTTTCGTGCAGGGACGCGCCGGCATTGCTGGTGCATCGTTGGTTGCATCGCCATGGCTGCATCTGCCGAGACGGCGTCAGCACTAATTTTCCTTAGCGACCGACCTAGAGGCTCCGAGGCCAATCATGGCCGGGTCGGCATCGCTTGGAGACGCTGCTGGGGAGAGTTTGGACATGGTTTAAGCGATGCGGGGGGGTCATGGGGTGGAGGCTTTTAATTTCGACGACATCCCGAATAGGCACGACGACTCCGTACGGGCGCTTCGTGGACGACTAGGGAGACGGAGGAGTCCTCCCTCGGTCTGCCTAGGGACGACCGGACGCGCGAGGAGTCTGGCATCCGAGGACAAGAGGCTACGACGCTGACTGGTGGAAGATTGGTTACATTGCGCTGGAGACACCAATTTGGAATGAAACACTGTCAATTTTATTTCTCTCGTTCTCTCGTGCTGCTAATCAGACAGGGTGCAGGTGTGCTAAGTACAGTCTTCCGAAGCGAAAAGGGCAACCATAACAATCTGGTTTCTCATTCATCCCCGCCGTCCGTCCGTCCATTTACAGGCACTGCGAGTAGTAGTCGTTCTGCTTCTGGCAGGTGTAGGGGCTCACACACTGGGTCGGGCCCGAGTAGCCGATGCCGCCGCACTGGGCCCAGTGCTGAGCCTGGCCGGTGCCGGTCGACGAAGCGGAGGCGGAGGAGGAGGTGGTGGTCTTGGTAGTGGTGGTGGTGGTGCGCGTGCTAGTGCTGGTGGTGGTGCTGGTGTGGGCGCTGGTGGTGGTGGTGCTGCTGGAGCCGCCCTGGTTGAAGGTCGAGCCGAGGGGTCCCACCTTGATGTTGGAGTAGACCACATAGGCGTCGGCGTGGTTGGACTCCACGTCCTCCGGGGCGCCCGAGGAGATGTCGCAGCTGCCACGGGCCACACCGGGCTGGGTCGAGGGCGCATCGGTGGGGTAGTTGCTGTCGAGCCAGAGCATGTTGGAGTTGTGGTCATCCCAGAGACTCATGACGAGGACCATGCCCTGGGCGAGACCGGCGCTCATGCCCTCCATGCCGCCGTGGGTGGAGAAGACGTCGATGTCGCCGAAGAGGTCCTTCTGGGCCGTGCAGAAGTCGCTGGTGATGGAGTTGCCGGGGTTGGCGGCCCAGGTGGACTCGGAGTTGGGGATCACCTGGCCGTCCTGCACGTAGAAGCGCTTGATCTCGGAGAGGGTGCCGGAGGCGGTGCCATCATCGGTCAGGAACTGAGTCACGACGGTGACCTTCTTGTTGCTGTCGACGGTCATACCGGGGCCGTAGAAGGACTTGTTGCCCTGGCGGTAGGAGTTGAAGTCGCATCCATCGGGATCGCAAGTGCCGCCATAGCGGTCGTCGCTGTAGGTACCACCGCAGGAGTCGCCGTCGCACATCACCTGGCCGGGGGTGTCGCACGGGTGGGGGGTGAAGGCCGTGGAGATGCTGTTGGCCTCCCAGATGTCCATTTCGGCGCAGCACGAGCCGTGGTTACCGGTACCGGCGTTGGCGTCGTTGGAAGACGGCTCCCAGCCCTCGACGTTGGCCTGACCGTTGATGAACTTGAGGTCGCGGGGGCACTGCGAGTCACAGTAACCGGTACCGTACTTGGCACCGGCCTCGTTGCCGGGGTACTTGGACAAGCCGCCGTCGGCGTCCATGGAGACGAAGTAGACGGCACCGTTGAGGCCGCAGGGCAGCTTGGAGGCATCCACGTCGAAGGTGAACTCCTGGTTCAGGAGCTTGAACATCTCGTAGGTCTCGTCATCCTCCATGAGATAGAGACGAGAACCAATGTTCTTCTGGCTGGCCTGGGTCACGAAGTTGAGACGCAGGGAATCGCCCGAGGTAGTCACACCATAGGTGCTCTCGTAGCTGGCACCGTCGACCGCACAGTTCTCGGCGCACGACTCGTTGTCGGGGCAGAGCGAGGTATCCCAGGTGTTGCCGGTGTAGCAGTTGGTGTAGCCGCCGACGCTGTGCAACCAGCGCCAGTTGGCGTCAATGACGACCTGGCCGTTCTTGGTGGTGCAGCTGCCGTCCGCATTGCAAGTCTTCCAGGTCAGGGAGGGATGGACCTCAGCAGTGTTGGTGCCGACCTTCTGGGCCTGGGAGGCGCCGAGGAAGGAGGCCAGGAGGAGGAGCTTCTTGTAGATAGCGTAGCTGGAAGGCATGGTGACCAAAGAGAGAGAGACGAGACCGACGAGAGAAGAAGAAGAAGATGATGATG
>RHLO01000176.1:0-69632 GCA_003719415.1 Aspergillus olivimuriae
TGGGTGGGATTGTGTGGTGAATGGGGATTGTAGTTTCTTGAGTGGAGGGGCGGAGAGGGGTTGGTATGTTCTTCTTTTCCCTTTCTCTGCTGTTTCTTTGGTTTGTTAGTTGTTTCTTGGTGGAGGGTATACTGACGTGCTTGCTATATTAGGCACTTTAACGGTGAGGAGTCCTTTGATACTGGTCCGATGGCGCCTGAGGCGGAGTTGCCGACTTCGAGTCGTCAGGCAGAGTGGCCGGCTACGAAATTGTGAGTTGGGAACTTGAGGACGTTCTTTCGAGGATGTGGGTTACGGTATGGTATATAGGTTATTGCTTTTCTTGCCGACATGATAGATACCAAGGTCTACGTCTATGAAATATATCCCTTTTGCACTCAACGATACGGTGTCTCGTTTTGATATTGAGTTGTTCCGTTATCTAAGGTACGCTCATGTCCTCGTTGACCAATGTACGTACCGACCAAACCTGTATCATGCATGAACTTTGAAATTCAGCAAAGGCACCAAGAATCTGGGGTAGCGTCTATCTTCCTTCATTCGCTTCTACCGCGGGTATCGTTGGGGTTTCGGCAAGCGGATTCTGCTCTGTAGGTTCTGCTTCTGGACGCGCTGGGGCATCGGTTGCTGCTGGCGGAGCATCGCCATTCCGATTCACTTCCTCTTCTCCACGACGCTGTTCCTCTTCGCGTTCCCGCTCGGCATTTCGAGCGGCCTCGGCGGCATTCCGAACCTCGACGTGCCGTTCTCCCACGCCTGGGACGAGACTGGCGATAAACAGCGCAACGGATCGTTCGACACGTCGAAGGTTCCGGTGCAGTTCAGCTGGGATTGACGTACGGACAGGGGCTGTGTTGGTGATTGGATCAGTAGGTGGGGTGGTGTCAGAGGTGGGGGGTCGGGCGCCAGGTTGTCCATCTGGAGTCTCATGCACGAGACCCTCGAGATGGCGTTGCACCGGGCCAACAACCCTACGATATAGCTGCTGCGGAATGCTAGTTTCAGACAGTATCGCCACAAGAGCAGCGATTGTGACGAGGAAGATCCGGTCCCAGGTGCCCGGCTCGCTGAACATGTAACAGAAGAAGTATAGGCGCACAAACAACCACACACGCCTGATATTGCGGGCAAGCCCGACCTGCTCATTGACAACAACGCGCTGGTTGTTGATCACAGCCTGACGGACAGCATTCACCATGGCGTCATTCTGGGCGTTGTGTTGCGCGTTTGGCGGATGCTGGGGTCCAGCGACTGGCAATGTCTGTGAAACGTGGGTCGAGCGGAGCGCGTCAAGGGAGGTTTGGAGGTAATCCGCGCCTCGCGGGGATACGAGAGCTTGGTACCCATGTGGTGAATTCAAAAGGTAAAGAGATGTCTGCGGCTGAGTGCTGGCACTGGGGCTTTCAATGTGGTTCGCCTGTGTAGCAGGCTGAGGGTTTCTCGCTTGGGTGACACGTAGTTGGTCAGCGCGCGTATAGATGTTGAAAACTCGCGTGAGTAGTGACTCGATCGAGCCGTCGCGTTCAGCGTTGGGGTTACGATATTTCTCATCCAGAATCGCAAACAATTGTGTACGAATGTGGATGATGTGGTCCATTGGAGGCGCTGCTCCTCGATTGAGCCGTTCCTCACACAGAGAAATTTGGATTTGAATCATACGTAATCGCAACTGAGTATCTTCCACCGTGAACTGAGATGTCGTTCGGGTTGATGACTGCGGTAAGACCTGTGTCGGCCGGCGCAATGAGAATTGCTGGTGGGTTGAATCCAAAGCTGAGGTAAAGGGGTTTAGTGGCGATGCTGGATTTGCTTGTTCTGAAATGAGAGATCGCCCTGCTCCTTGGTGCTCAACTTGTTGGCGAATAGCCTCGATGTTTCTGCGCAATGCGACCCCAATCTGCGCCTCATCTAATGCCCCCGCTGGTGGGCCCCTGAATTGAAGGCCTTGTCCATTTGGTGTGTACGGTGCTGACATAGAATTGCTGGGTGTGAATGTGGGCTGTTGGGTGGAAAGATTATCGGGTGGAAGAGGTGTTGAGGCCGATGCAGTTTGCGACGACGGTGCAGGTGGGAGTACGAGATGCATGGAGTATTCGGAGCCCTGCCATTGATGACTCCTGTTAGTATGTCATTTCCGAAGAGGTTTGCTATATAGATGAGCCCTCACCTTTGTCGGCTCCAGGATACTGTGTAATGTCATGGAATCATTGACAAGAGGTTTGCCGCGGTAAATAAGCCGCTGGCTCAGGGGAGGCGGTTGGTTGGGAATGGTCTGGGAGATTCGGGCTTTGAGGTCGGCAACTGTGGTGGATTCCGAGATATCTTTGAATGTGAAGCGATTTGGAGGAGGAAGAGATGGACAAAGGATGTGAAGCGCGAAGTAGGACGTGTCCTCCGAGTGGGCTCCCGGGATGTCAGAGGGGTCGGGACCGGACGTCATCTTGCGAATGTGGGTGTGATTGTAGTTCTTGGGATATGGTGGGAGTAGACGGGTATAGACGATTTGTGCACGAAAGAACCCTGTTACAGAGGAAAATGCGAGGTGAGACGAAGGGGTATGTGATATAGGTGTCACTTGGGTGGTATGTGATGGTTGGCATGTATAGAGAGAGTGCCGTGACGGTGTCCTCTTCGTCTTGTTGATTCGGTTGTGTATTATAGAGGCATGAGATAGGACGTCTCTTGACGACGTGTGGTTGACAGAGCGTTAGTGCAATAGAGAGAGCCAAGTCTCCATGCGAGGAGAAATGAGGAGAAGGAGAAGAAGAAGGGCAAGAGAGAGGGTGCGTGATTGAGCCAAGTGGAGGTGATCGATAAGACAGAGCCGTTCCCAACTGGGTAAGTCGCAAGGGTTATTCTGCCGGGCGGTGAGCCAGCATGATTTCACCTCAACTTTCTTCTTCTTCCGGATGATCTTCGTCTCTCCACTCTTTCCTCCGATGCTCCTCCCCTCCCTCTCAGCCTCTCCTTAATCTTAAAATTAAATTATCTACCCCTGAGCTGCCCCCCACTTGGGGATGTCATCGATGGAGTAAACTCCTATAATGGCCCTGTGCCTCCTTACCCGTTCTGTGCCTCTTCGCCGGAACTGCGCCGCTTTCCTGTCACATGGGGAGCAGACGTGGATAAACATGGTCGCCTTCAGAGCCGCGGGTGGTCGCAAAGCCAGTGCCCGTCACTTCTCAAAATCATGGCAGCAATATAACAACAGCAACAACCAAGAACATGCAAGCCCCAAGGGCTTCTTCGGTTCTCGACTGCGCTTCGCGCTGCGGAATACCAAAGTTGAGTGGTATCCCATCCCCGTGGGGCTCGGTATCGGTCTCCTTGGTCTCCTGTCTTTCTACAAATCTCAGCGTGCCGAGCGTGAACGCATCGCCCGCGAGGCAGAGGAAGAGTCCTTCGACTTTGCTAAACCCCCTCCCCGTCATCGCGTCCGACTGAGCGGGCCATGGCAGGTGCAGATCATGTCCACCCTGCCGCTCAAGGCCATGTCGCGCCTCTGGGGTCGCTTCAATGAGCTGGAGCTCCCGGTCTGTCTGCGGGCTCCCGGTTTCAAGCTGTACTCGTGGGCATTTGGCGTCAACCTTGATGAAGTCGCTGAGCCTGACCTCCGCACCTACCCCAATCTCGCCGCCTTCTTCTACCGAAAACTGAAACCTGGGGTGCGCCCTCTTGATCCGGACCCGCATGCCATCCTTGCACCGTCCGACGGACGGATCTTGCAGTTTGGGCTGATTGAACGAGGGGAAGTCGAACAGGTGAAGGGAGTCACCTACAGCCTGGACGCCTTGTTGGGTGCAGCCACTCCGTCGACCGCCGACCACAGCAAGAAGTTTATCGATCACCGATCGGAGCCGTCCCAGAGAGACGCCGCAAATATGGAAGCTCACGAGGAATTCGCTCGAATGAACGGTATCTCGTACACTTTACCTACCCTTTTTGCAGGAGGCGAGGGGGGTGCTCGCCGGCGCTCTGCCTCTTTAGATGCGTCCACGCCATCGCAGGCTGGTTCAGAAGCCCAGGTCAAGGAAGACTTGGCCCGTGGTGACGGAACACCTTGGTACGCGCCTAAACCCATGTCCGATAATGCCCTCTACTACGCCGTCATTTATCTCGCCCCCGGTGATTACCATCGGTTCCATTCTCCTGTGCCATGGGTGGTCGAGAGCCGCCGACACTTTGCTGGAGAGCTGTTTTCCGTATCACCATACCTGCAGCGTCACCTTCCCGGCCTCTTCACCCTCAATGAACGAGTCGTGCTCTTGGGCCGCTGGCGATGGGGCTTCTTCAGTTATACCCCCGTCGGAGCCACCAATGTCGGTTCCATCAAGGTGAACTTTGACTCGGAATTGCGCACCAATAGTTTGACTACAGACACCGCTGCTGATATGGCTGCGCATCTTGCGGCCAAGAGGGGAGAGCAATATCCCGGCTTCGTCGAGGCCACCTACCTTCACGCCAGTCGAACTCTTGGGGGGCATCCGCTGCAGCGGGGTGAGGAGATGGGCGGCTTCCAACTCGGAAGCTCAATCGTCCTCGTCTTCGAGGCCCCTATGGGCACACGAAAGTCGTTTGATGCTGGATGGGAAGGAGGCAAGCGTGAAGGTGGCTTCAACTGGTGCATTGAAAAAGGCCAACGCATCAAGATTGGTCAGAAGTTGGGGTACGTGGATGTTGAAAATTAGAGCATGACAGGGGAACGCCGTCTTTCCGGTATATAGACTTTTGTTTTCTGGCGTTTTCCTTGTGTAGGTACCTTTCCTTTGGTTATGTACGTATGTATGATAAACCTTGCCGCATGATACTTTCCTTGCATATGTGCCATTACCATAATATATACAATCATGACCCGTCCATAATTCGACCCCAGAGAACAACAGGAAGCAGTAAAAAGCTAAGTCTTGACTACTACATGCCGTACAAGTTGACTCAACAATCGGTTACACTCATCATATTTCGAGAGAATCCGTGGACAAGAAGGGAGAAACGTAAACACCGTCTGCACGTGATCGCGCGCAATCGCAAAGTCAACGCGATGAACTCAACTTCCGATCGTCTCCCCACATTCCATCCCTCCACCGCAGAACCCAAACAATGTCGATCCAGCAGTGACTGGAACAAATGCTCTGCTGATAGGAAGGCCACACCATTCTACACCCCCGAACCACTGGCGCTCATCGCACCCTCCCTATGTACAATGCCTCGCCATCACCTCCGACGTCAACACCCCGCCGCGGACCCAAACACCCCCGACTCCCCTCCAGGACCATCACAACCACCCCAGATGCCCCGTCACCGTTTAGACCACATACCCCGCCAGCCGCAGTTTCAAACGCCCCCCACGCGCGCAATCCCTCAGTTACACCCGTCGTCTGGACCGATTGACCCGGGCAACGAGCGACACCCAGCCGCTGCGGCGCAGGCGGCGATTTTCTCGCTGTTTGGCCGCGGCGTTGCGGGACGGCCGCAGGGGGCGATGACGACGATGGACGATATGAGTGCGTATGATGACGGGGAAGAAGAGGACGAGGAGATTGATGCGCAGGGCGATGAGAGCCAGTTTGACGATCACCTGGATGATCCGTCTGGGTTTGGGACGGATATGGGTCCCGATGGGGGCATTTCCGATGAGGATGGGATGGAAGAGATGGTTGGGAATGAGCTTGAGGAGATTGAGGATGAGGAGGATGAGATGATGCATGATCGTGGTATGTATATGCGCGTCCTCTCTCTCTTTCCTCCTCTCAGACCAGAACCGGCATCAACACATTACAGCGCGAAAAGAGGACGGAAGACTGGAGAGATCTTGACTGACTGAACTATTCTAGAACGCTCTCCTTCCCCATTACCCAGCAACCTCCGCGAGATCTCCTCCCTCGCCTCCTGGACCGTCTCAACCCACAAACCAGGCTGTGGCGTCTCCGCTCTCCGCAACCCATCTCCAACACAATACTGGCAATCCGACGGCCCCCAACCACACACACTAACCCTCCACTTCTTCAAGCTCGTCGCCGTGGTGCGCATCCGCGTGTATCTCGATTTCGACATGGACGAGAGCTACACCCCGACCAAGATGAGCTTCCACGCCGGCATGGGTGGGAACGACCTCGTCGAGTTTGCGACTTGGGAAGGCGACGCGCCCTGCGGCTGGGTTGATGTGCCCCTCGAAGGCGTGGGTGGTCGGAATGGTGGCTGGGTGCGTGATCATCACCACCGCCATCAGCCGCAGAAGCAGAAACATAAGCAGCGTCGTCAGCGACGGAGGCGTCATGGTGGCGGCGGTGGGAGTGGTAGTCGGCGGGGCGATGAGAATGATCTTAAGGAGGAGGACGAGGACAAGGACTACGACGGCGAGATGTACGACTACGATGATGATGACGACGACGACGAAGATGCAGACGAAGATGACCCGTACGCCGGAAGCGTGCTGAAAGCTATGGTGCTTCAGATGCGGATCATGGAGAATCATCAGAACGGCAAGGATACACATGTGCGCGGGTTCCAGGTGTTTGCGCGGGACGACGACCGCCGTCGGTTGGGAAATGCGCCGTCTGCCTCGGCGGATGGGCGCGTTCGTCGTCATAGTGCGCGGAAGTCCCTTCGTGGAGGTCTTCATGATGATGCGCTGGAGCGCGAGGGGGATCTTGATCGTGGGAGGTTGACGGCGCTTGAGGAGCCGGATTGGATGGGGGAACCTGTCATCCGGTAGCGTGTCTCTTCCGTTCAGATTCTTCCATCATGCTGTATGATGTTTGTTTTTGTGGCGTGATTCAAACGGGGTTGTTAAGATACAGGCTCGGTTGGGTTGGGAGGTGGCATACGGAGTTTCTATCGGTTATGTTTGTCGATACCCCATGGTTTTCTTATGCATTATAGCATTTAGCATTATAGCCTTAGAGATTGATCAGGCCAAGAAAATGGATTTGTGTGTAGACCAGGTCATCATATGACGTTCACAGAAAGTATGGTTGTGAATTTCATCTAAGCTGTGCTCATTAAAGACGTAGAATTATGAGTAACGTTTATATCATTGGATATTTTTATAATCGAAGCGTTCATAACTCATGCAAATTCCCATTTTTCTCATATCAGACGCTTACTTCAACAGCTTCTCCAGCTCGGCAGCGACGGCATCACCAACCTGGCTGGTGGTCGCGGAGCCACCGATATCGCCAGTGCGCACACCAGCCTCGATGACGTTGCGGACAGCGGCCTCGATGGCGCGAGCCTCATCGAAGAGACCGAAGGAGTACTGCATCATCATGGCGACAGAGAGGATCGCAGCGACGGGGTTCACGATGCCCTTTCCGGCGATGTCGGGGGCGGAACCTTGAAACCACTGTTAGCCCGCTTGATCTCACACAAGCCCAATGAGGGAAGTCAAATCATACCGTGGATCGGCTCGTAAATACCGTTGACCTTGCTCTTGCCATCGGGAATACCGCTCAAGCTAGCGCTAGGAAGCAGACCCAGAGAGCCGGGGATAACGCTCGCCTCGTCGGAGATGATATCACCGAACAGGTTGCTGGTAACGACAATACCGTTCAGCTGGCGCGGGTTCTTGACCATGATCATGGCAGCGGAATCGATAAGCTGGTGCTCGATCTTGAGCTGGGGGAACTCCTTGGCCATGACCTCGGAGACGACCTTACGCCACAGCCGGCTGGTGGCGAGTACGTTGGCCTTGTCCAGACTCCACACGGGGAGCGGGGGGTCGTGCTGCAGGGCCAGATGGCCGGCCAGACGGGTGATGCGCTCAATCTCGGCGCGCGAGTACGGCTCCGTGTCCATTGCGTAGCCGCTGCCGTCATCTTCCTTGCGCTCGCCGAAGTAGATACCACCCGTCAGCTCTCGGATGATGTTGAAGTCCACGCCGCGGCAGACTTCGGCGCGCAGCGGCGAGCTCTCGACCAGCGAGGGGGCCGCGAAGTTGCACGGCCGCAGGTTGCCGAACGTGCCCATCTCCTTGCGCAGCTTGAGGATACCCTGTTCGGGGCGGACGGCGCCGGTGCCCCATTTCTATTGTTTTGCAGTGGGTGGTTAGTGATTGCTGAGGTTGAACTTGGGGACAGGAGTTCTGTGGTTGTAGGAGGACGTACGGGTCCGCCGATGGCACCGAGGAGGACGGCGTCGGCGTTCTTGGCGGCAGTGAGCGCTTCGTCGGTCAGGGGGGAGCCGGTGGCGTCGATGGAGGCCTATAAGCGATTGTGTGAGGATTGAGCCGGTAGATGGGAGAATGATGTAGTTCAGGAGGGGAAAACTTACACCGCCGAGGAGGTGGTCCTGGAGGTTGAAGGTGATCCCGGCGCGGGACTTCTCAATCGCACGGAGGACCTGGACACCAATGGCATGGGAGATGAGTTATTTGACACACTTAATTCGGGAGATGCCGTTTTAGAGACGACGGAGGGCCTTCATGCGCGTTGACTCACCTTGATGGCCTCGGCGGTCACCTATCAATCACAGTTAGCATCGAGTTGGCGGGGCTCGATTGGGGAGAAGAGCTTACCTCAGGACCGCAGTGGTCACCACCGAAGACGACAATGTTGTAGGAAGACATGATGAGGCGTGTGGAGGGGGGCGAGAATGGAGAGATCGGGATGCGAGGAGGCAGGAAGAAGGTGGGAAAAGAAGCTCCAATATATGGCGGGGAGTTCCCACCCCGCGCGCCGACACCGGAGCTGCGGGTGGTACTGGGTAGGTCGCCCGGCGCAGGAGAGCCGCCGCGGTGGTACTTGCGTGGTACTTGCCGCCGATGGGACGCTACGACCGGAAGGCATTACTAATCCCCAACTATGAGAGACTTGCTATCACCACATAGAACACAGCATCGATAAATTAAAGACGTAGACATCGCAAAGAGAACACGTAGGGGATAAACTGGATAGATAAGGACACGAAAGAAAGAAAGAAAGAAAGGGAAAGGAAAGCAGCGATAAAAAGTGTAGTCAACATGAGAACAGAAAAGAAAACACGGACACGCTTTCGTCCAGACTGGTCAGGCCCGACCCTAGATCCCACAATATCCTCCCAATTTGATACCATTCACCTGTCAAAAGAGGCACAAAGCAAATCAGAATGACCCAAGCGGGAGGAAGAAAGTAAAAGAAGGAAAGAAGTTAATCAACAAGCGAAGGAAAGAGGCGTAGGATGTCCTCCACAGTCTTATATCAACAGACCAGAGCACCAGAACCATGCACAGGAAAGTTTATATGAAGCCGGTGGTTGGTCTCGCCCGCAGATCAATGTTGAGAAGGGGGAGCACACATATTGACGAGAGAAAGAAGCAAGAGAAGGCCCCGATGGTCCAGGACTGTCTGTTTACCCGGAATGAAAAGGTCTAGTTCTTCCTGCCGCTGCGCATCGCCCGACGGTTGGCAATATCGCCCTCAACCAGCCAGTTGCAGGCCTTGACCAGCTGCACCACGTTGATGATCTGCTTCAGAGCCATGACGGGGAAGGAAATGCCGGTGATCACCCAGGGCCACCAGCTCTCGATCTTGTTGGCTCGGGCCAACTCCAGAGCTCCAGCACTCCACGGGCTGGTGAACAGGCTGTCGGGGGGTGCCTTGGTCTCGGAACCAGTGGGCTCGAAGAGCGAGGGGGAGAGGGCGGGAGAGGAGAACGACAGGAGGTAAAGGCCGATGAAGAATGCTTCATTGAGCGCGCAGCACACGAAGAGCACAGTCTAAAACGGTGACTACTTAGCCAAATCCCCCACGATTCGATTGATGATCATAGGTCGAAGAGGAGGAACTCACTTTGCTGTGGTAGTACTGGTACAGAATCCAGCTTCGGGAAGCCTCAACCTTCTTGTGACTTTGACCCGATCCGCCCATGGACAGGGTCGCGTACATGTGGATGTAGTGGCTCGCCATGTCCAGCGAAATGAGCGCTTGGAAGACGATGGCCCACCGGGGCCAGGCGGAGCTCAGGAACACGAGCAGACACGCCGTCGTACACCGATCCGTCACCATGTCCAAGACCGCACCGAACGTGGTGGACTGGCTATAATACCGCGCCGCATATCCGTCCAGAGCGTCCAACAGACACGAGACAGTATAAAGGAGGGAGCAGGTTCGAGGGTGGAGGGGCATATAGTATAGTGACGCGAGGGTCAGAACCACCCGAGCGTATCCTGGTTGGGATCATTCCCCATGTCAGAATTTGTGCCAACGACAGAGGGGGAGGGCCAATTGCGAGGCATCCGGAGCTCTTACCGATCAAATTTGGCGCAAACAAGTACACATTCTCCTGGACGTCATCCTCAGGGGCAGAGTTCTTGTTCTTTCTGGAAGACACCTTCTGTGCTGAACCGTTCCCTACGGGCGATTCATCCCCGTCGGACTGGGCGGCCAAGGCAGCCTTCTGTCTCCGTGTTCGAGCAGCCATATTGTCTTTGGTTTCTTGGTTCTGTTGGGATGAAATCCGCCGAGATGTGTGCTGGAGAACCCGGCCACACGAATAAAAGTGGACGTGGTAGGAGGGCGAGTGGAACGAGGGTAAATCGCGGCGCGCACAAGGAGGTCTTATCCGAAAGTCTCCACGATGAAGAGCGGGTCGAGCTGTCGAGCGAACACGGCCGAGCCGGATGGGTCTAGGGATGCGGGAGATTCAGCTAGGAGATGGCTGTCAGCTCAGGAAGCTCAAGTCCTGGTCGAGTAAGCACACGACACAATGGCAGGACTGTGGCGGTCGTCTGCGGGTGGAAGCTTCTCCTGGCGACGAAAGCCTTGTCCAACACGTAGCCAACGTACCTCCGCGGGAAGCTGGGGATCTTCACGACCACCGTCGGGGTCTTCGTGATGAGCGCAACGCGATGAACAGGCACGCGAGAGAGACCCGGGACGAGATCGGATGCTGGATGGACAGGATTCAGGTTGCAACGAGACGGTCGGAAGGATGGTGGTTAGTCAGGAGATCTTCGGCGAGCGACGACAGATTAATTCTTGGGGAGGCTCGATAAGCGGTGATAAGCCACCTCAGCGTCGGCGCCGACGGAAAAGCACTCGGAGGGCCACCGATAATGGGATCTGAGGGGGATTCTCGCGGTAGGAAGGCAGTTGGGTGGTCTTGCGACACACCTTCGCGCTCTGGGGGGGAATGAGGCTCAGGAGTTGTAATGTTGAGGGGGGATTGCGTTGGGTTTCGAGAGCTCCCGTCGAAGCTGTCCCAATGCGGCGCATCCAGGGAACCGTTACATCGCACCCCCTAATTATAGAGGATCCAGCAAGAATAAATGTCGCTTCAAAATGGCATTGTATGCGACCTTTTGCTGGCAACGACAATTATGTACAAAGATGCATTCAAACCCTCCCCCCGGAAATCAGACACCAAACCAGACCGAATGAAACAAAATATCTACACAACGATGAAGCAGAACAAATCAACATTCATGATTATCTCCGTGACCTGCGCGGATCCGTCGCGTCTTGTCGGCGCCAGTCTCGAGACTCCTTCGTCCGCAAACTGCCCATGCCGCCTTCTAATCGTCGTTCCCATCCACCCAGGCGGACCACCAGGCAGGTCGCGTTGTCGCCCTCCTTGCTCACCTCAGTGGCGAAGTTTGTCACGTTGCGCGCTCCTTCATCGGGGGTCTTGGCCTCCTTAATGATGTCGACCACTTCTTGGTCCGGGAGCGTGCCGCTGACGCCGTCCGACATCAGAACCAGGAAGGAGTATTCTGCTGGGGCCATCTCAACGCGTCTCAGGTCGGGCTCAGCAGACACTCCAATGCGCTTCGACTGCACATCACCAAAGGCACGGGTGTTGGCAAGTCCACTCATGCGCTCTTCACCAAAGGAATCGGTCACGAAGGTGGTCGCATAGCGACGAAGCCGGCTGGCTTCTACCGGGGACGAGGGGGAGTGGTTTGACGTCAGGGGAATGGCATCGCCGGTGTCAGTCGAGCACAGGAGGATCCTGGTGTCCCCGACATGCGACACCATCAGACTGGAGGGGGTACCGGGATGCCAAAAGGGCGTCGGCGTCGGGGTGGAGATCAAGGCAATGCTCGCCGTGCTTCCGCCTTTGAACCGGGAAACACCACCCATGCTCATGGCCTGGGAGTGGCTACGTCCGAGGATGTCATCCTGGTACAGAGGGCGACCGGTTTTCTCCAGTTCGTCATCCTGTCGGGCTGCCTGTGCCGACACAAAGTCCAAATCGGCGCGCAAGAAAGCGTACTCGAGGGTTTCTTCCATCGTCACACCTTCGTCACCAGCCGGCCGGAGTTCTCCCCGCGCATTCTTGCCAATGTGGGTGAAGTGAGTCGGGAGAAAACGCTTAAAGTAGCCTCCAACAAGACTTCTCCAGTCCCGCACCATAGCCTTCTCCAGATCGGCAATCCGATTGGGATTCCCCCCCTGTATGATCGGCAGGGACCCCGAGGAGGAATCCGGATCGTGCGAATGATGGCCATCGTGGGTCTTCTCCAAGCTGGATTCTAGCTCAAACGCCGTCGCGGTATCCTGGATATATTCATGAAGCGTATTCTTCAGGAACGTACTGCATTCGGAGCCGCCGTGACCGTCGAAGATGGCAAAGTAAAAGACCTGGGGGTCGCCGCTGGCCGTTTCCGCGCCTTGACTTTCACGAGGCGCGGAAGTACCTTTGGCACCCGATCGCTTGATGGTCAAAGAGGCTGGAGGTCGCTTCGCAAATGCTGGTATGTCGATGACTCCCGCTTGGTAGGTGTCTTCATTTGCAGGGCGCGTTCCTCGCGACGTCGAGGTGCCGAAGTGATGCTTCGCGCTGCGAAGCGGAATGCGAACGACTGTAGTCTCTCGACCCACCAGGGGTTGGAGTGAGGCGGGCGAATGCGAGATCTCTCCTGTATGCGGGACTGATGCTGAACGAGGGAGCTTGTGAAAAGCCGGGTGTAGCCCACGAGGGTCGGGGTGCAAGGACGATGAAGGGAGATGCGTGACGAAGTAGTCGTGGAATTCCCGCCGCGCGGTGGTCGACCGGGTCTCCGGGGAAGCGGCGGGCTTTGTCGTATGATGGCGCTTAGGTGAGGGAGAGAGAGCTAGACGGGAGCCTGCGACATTAGCAATTGTCGTTTTGAGGCGACGAGAAGCGTTGTCCGGCAATGTCAGGGCGTCTCGTAGGGAGTTCCGGGGGGGATCGGCAGCAAGAACTATTGAAAGCGCTGGGGGAAATGGAGGAACATACGGCGGTGGCCGTGGGCCAGGGTCCGAACCTGGACAGAGACCCGCTTAGCAGGATTCAGATTCATGAATGTCGAGCATTAACCCAATCGCTCAAGCATGGTGAAAAGGGGCCTTTGCAGAGGGAATCGTGGTGAAAAGGGTTGGGGAGGATTCCTCCGCGGGGAGCAGGCTGATGAATTTGCGGCCCGAGCGAATGCGACGGAGAACGGCACCGGCAGTTCTTCCCTCGCAAAACCATTGAGAGAGAACGTCCGGATTTCTCGATTTCCACCTATCACCACCGTACCTCCGTGCTTGAATGAAACCACGTACACGACTCTGCTGATCAAGTCTTTCTTCATATCCTCAGATTTGCTTCTTCACCCTCTCCTGTCCATTCGTCCCCCGGACCAGACTTCTTCCATCAACATTCAGCATACACATACTTCCCGAGACCAATCAATCAATCAATCAATCAATCAATCACTCATCATGAAAACAGCACAGACACATATCAAACTAAACCCTCACATCCAGAACCTTACCGGTGCAACGCCATAGCAAACTCATACCATCCGCACCATTCCCAGATCACCCAGTAGATGCACCTGCCGGCCCAGGACGCAGCAAAACGTGAGCGTGGCTCGCAATCTTAATACTGGCCGGACGCTTCGAGTTGTCGCGCATGCGAACAGTCGGCGTGACACTCAGACGCACACGAACATCGTTTATCTTCAGCGCCTGAGGGTCTCCGCGGATGAACATGTCGCGATTGACCATCGTGCCAGGTTCGTAGCTCTCGCTGACGCCAGGGAAATCAACATTGTACTCGTACGGCATGGAAAACAGATCGATCGACAGGGTCTGCGCCTCCAACACGATGCCGAAGAGAGCCTCCCAGGCGGTAGACTGATTGAAAGCGTCGTGAATGAACGGCCCGATATACTGCCACAGTGTAGTCGTGTGCATGCGCGCTTTGTCCATGTTGAATTCTGCGAAGCCGGGCTTGCTTTTCATTTCACGGAGATGGGACGCCAGCGTCACGATCATTAGCTGTCGCACGATCTGGGGGGTGTCTGTTCTCGCTCCGAGCAACTATGATCAGCGGAGTGGAAGGAGGTGAGGGAGGAAGGTGACGTACCGGGGTACATCATTCTTTTGATGTGGCCGATTTCCTGGTCGGAGGTCGAATCGAAGCCCTTGGCCGCTGTGATCTTCATCACCTCATTGATGATGTAGTAGTTGATTGCCTTGGCGACAAGACAGAATCGAGTAATCGGATGGCCTAGAAGTATCGATGCCTGCGTTTGGTCTGAGAGCGAAATGACATATTCCTTGATACTCTGACCCAACTGGCTGTCTTTGTGGATGTTGGGGACGTTCGCATAGGTAACACTGTACCGCTCAGACTTTGACCACAGGTCCTGCAGTCTCGCCCAAAACTCGACAAAGGTAGACTCGAAATTGACAAACGCGCAGGGGTATTGCCCATTCATCTTACTGCACAAAACACAATCATGCTGTGGCTCGCTGGACGTGTTGCTTGACAAGGTATCAACAGTTTCATCCGTAGTAGTACTTGAAGCCGCTGGCTGAACACCAAAAGAGAGGTTGAACGGTGGAGGAGGCTGCTGGTAGATACTAGGACCCCATCCAGGAGAGGCGACTGACTGGGGCGTGTCCAATGGCGAGGGAAGCGTAGTGCGATGCGGGGTGTAAGTGTAGATAGGGTGAGGAGCATGCGATCTGCGAAGAGCCCTCGGATCCGAGATTGTCTTGCTTTGGTTACTGATTGTGGTCCTCTGTTTGCGAACGAGATCTTCCAGTTCCATGACCCTTTTCTGTAGTTGTTGGACAACATCCATGTCTGTATCGCCATGGTCAAGCGTTGTGTCCAGGCCTTCTCGCTCGAGCGTTTCAATACGGCGTCGCATTGAATGCGCATGCCCACGCAGCTTCTGTACCTCTTCCATTTCCTTCTGTTCTGGCTGAGAATCGACTCGAGAATACGTGTCTGAGGTCTCGTCAGAGGAAGACTCCGATAGCATCTAGAAGGCAGGCTCCGTTAGACAGATTGCGGCCGAATGGATTATCGACCGATGGAAGTAGTTGCTTACATTGCAGCAGGACGAGCTTTTTGACATGATGGCTAGAAGCGTGTTTGCTTGTACTTGAGTGAATGGTCTTCAGACAACGGAGACAAGAATGGAGACGTGGGTGGGAGAGCCTGAAGCATAACATATAGTATACAAGAAACACAAAGAAGCGACTTGCTGCTGCTAGGCCACACAGAATAAGACTCATTGACAAATGTATTATTCATGAAACACCCTTATGTAGATCAGCCAGAATGGTACAGTCTTTGTGTTTCTGCTGGGAGCGCTTATTGTGAGCATTGAGGTCAACGTTGCATTTCTCTCAATGTAAATGCCAACAGAACACAATGATTGTTAAGAATGTAAACGGCTACCCAAAAAGCATAGAATAACACTGCGGATACCACATGGAGGAGACCTTGCAAGGCAGAACCCACATTGTGGAGATTGCAAACGAGAATCTACGACTATTGATTGACAGGACTCAGAAAGCAAGTTGCATTTTGCGCTAAAATGTACAGATTGTCCCTATAAACATATCATTGGATGTCGAGCCTCTCGGCCAGCGAAGAAACCGTCAGAAAGTAGGACGTCAAAAGACTGGCACCTACCAGGGGCAGTGTCGTCCAGGCGGACGGATCACGTTGCCACGAGGGGACACCAACGTGCCAGAGCAAAAAGGAACGGTACGACCGTCAAGTATTGCACCTAGCAATACAAGATTAGATGAAGATACCTACCATCCGGTGAGTATCAGTAGGCGCAGAAGTTGAGTTGGAGGAGAGAGCACTAGATCGCCTTAGTCCGAGAAAACAAGCTGCTGTAGACGGCGTCAACGACTGGTTGGGCGGTAATTTGCCTGCCGCCGAAGAATCGTCCGTTGAGACCCTTGATGGCATTTTCACCACCCTGGACACGGTCGAACTTAAGGTAGATGTCGCCTTGCGAGCTGGAATCTAGTGCAATGTGAACAACATGGCCATATTTCTCTTCGCACTCAGCGCGGACGTCATCTTCCAGCTCCTTAATCCAGCTTTCACCTTCTTCCCTGTGAGATCGTTAGATATCGGCCGTATTTGTAAGAAGGGGGAGAGCTTACTCAGAAGGATCAAACATGTTCCGAAGCAATACACAGCGGCTCGCCATGTTGACATTGACAGGCAACGGCTTGGTCTCTGTCTTGGGCCGAAGAATCTTTTGCTTGTCGTCGGCAGAGGGCTCGGAAGGTTCATCTGTTCTTGCAAGCTTCCTCATCAATGCGTCCCTACTATAGTTGTTGAAGTTCACACCGGCAACGTCTGTATCATCGAGCGCACTAGCTCCTGCACCCTTTTCAGAATCCCGGCCACCAGCACGATCAAAGTTGTTAGTGCCTCCGGCTTGGACACCACGTCCTCCGTGACCTGAAAATTGGGAGCCCTGGAAATTCTGTTGGTTTGCACCTTGGCTCTGCGAGCGTTGCGCGTTCGACTCAGGGGTGAACTTATCGTTGCCAAGGCCAACGCGAATCGCACGACCAGCAAGATCAAATCCATTCATCTTCTCCAAGGCTTCCCTAGCTTGGTTGGGATCGCGGAACCTGACATGCCATTGTCAGCCAGAAAACTTACAAACGGAACAGAGATGGCAACTTACTGCACAAAGCCGTAACCTCGGCTACGATTACTCTCATCCTTCTGCAATTGCACAAATTCAAGTTCGCCAAAAGGCTCAAAGACATTCTGGAGGTCACTTTCAGTGATACTGAAATGGATATTACCCACGTACAACCTGTGAAAAGGGGCGGCGTGATTGCTGCCACTGCTGGCTTCGGGGTTGCGAGCCTGACGGTTCTTTTCCGCTTCAGTCAACTGTGCAATAATGGGAATTCCTAGAAGCTTTTGTCCTGTAAGCTGGATAGCGGGAGCGACGGAGTCTTCGTTTTTGAACTCGACATAACCGACACTGAACAATTGTCAGTAAAAGCACTTCCTGAAAAGAGATATGAGGCAGGTGATGGAGAAACCATACCCTTTGGACCGTCCACTAACACGGTCCTTAACAATCTGAGCCTCCTTCACTGGTCCAACCTTCTCGAAGAAAGCGATCAACTCCTTGGTTCTCAGTCGAGCAGCCAGTTGCTGCACGAAGATGGTGCGACGGTCGCGCTCGTCTTCATTGAGTTCGGGAGTTCTCTCACGGCTGGGACTGCGTTTGCGGTCGCGACGCGAACGGCGCTCGTCATCCCGTTCGTCTCGACGCGAACGACCCGAGGGGCGATAGTAGCGGTCATCATAGGGGGAGCGAGATCGAGTGCGAGCCCGGCCTCCTCCACGATAGAAGTCACCGTTGGAGCGGTAGTCATCACCATGGCGGTCACGACGCGACCGACGGTGTCGGTCACTGTCGCGGCTCTTGCTCCTCTTTCTGCTTCTATGGCTTCCGTTAGCACTGCCATGTTCGCTTTTCGGACTCTTCATGTCTTCATCTCCATCGGCATCTCGGTCACGGCGACGGTCCCGGCTACGATCGCGACGGCGACGGTCTCGGTCGCGCGAGCGGTCGCGATCCCGGCGGTCAGTGATATCATCGGCTTTGGATCGGTCATCGCGCTCTTGGGAGCCGCGGGATTCCTGGGGGGTGGCAGCAGCTGTCGACTCGAGAAGAGCCTCCACGTCGAGACCTGACATATCGAGAGATGGTTGATAATCCTCTTCCCTGAGCGAATCCGGAGAGAATAGGGGCAAGTGAGGATTTGAGGAGAAGTAGGTCACTTGTTGCTTCGTTAGAGAGGAATGGCGAATGGCGCTTGATTTGAGCGAACCCTTGAGTTTGATTCCTGAGTATTCCAAGCGCACGAGTCGGCTCGTTATTGCAAGTGATAGGCAAAGGTAGATCGGGGACGAAACGGTGTGATTATTGATGCTGCCAACAGTCTGAAGTGTGAGGAGATAGGATCCCACTGTTGAGACGAAGTGAAAAGGAACGTGGATCACGTGGTAGGTCTTGGCAATTTGCCTCTAGGATCTTTTTTTCCTCTGCACCAACTGGGATGGACGAGTTGAACCATGGAATGGGAATAACCTAAAAGTCAAGACACAAGAATTGAATATCCATCTGTTACTCCCAGCAAAGTCTCCCACTAGCAAACTCATGTGTAACGTTCCACGATCTACATGGATACCAAGGTGTAGGCAGAGGCATGTACATCGTTGGGCGCCAAGTTGCATGACGGCCTGGTTGACATGTCCCCCAATGAAAGTCCTGATACATATTTTGTAAGAGATAGTGTGATAAAATTATGTATTATTAGGTTGTGTAGTCATATACAGTCATATAGAAATGCTCACTGATTCTTCCACCTCAGCGGCAAGCTATGGTGTATCACTCCGGATGGCCAGCAACACTTCCATAACCAAATAATGGCAAGCAGATTGTACAGTGTAAGTGAAAGCAATGTCAACGCCTCCCCAAAAAAACAATTCAGAGGACCAAACGTATAGGCCAGCAAAGTCACGGCATTACTTCGTACGTAAATTGATTTCAAGCGGCACATGGCCGTACGAAAACCCTCATGCAGGATACACTCTCATTCACTGGGCTTTGTCGCCCTTGGGTTGCGGCATCTGGAGCTCAGTGCCGAAAACAACATCCCAGAAGCGGCTGGTGACACCAAACCCATTTTCGAAGTCGGCGAAATGATGCTGCAAATGATACTTCTTGAGCTGCTTATAGTAGGAGGGAAGGCTGCCCAATGTGATTAGCAATATTTCGAGATACGGGGAAGGATCGCAAATACTCACTTGCGGTGATGCAGGAAGTAGTGGGTCAAATCGTAGCAGATGTAGCCGAAGACGCCGCCACAGTAGACTGTCAGAGCAGCATACCAGTTGTAGGCGAACACAGCGTGGGCAAGCTTCCAGAACGGAGCGGCAAGGACGACAAAGAGAGTTGGCGGCATAACAAGTCGATATTTGTCCATGGGCAAATAATGATGAATTCCGTGTAACAGGAAGTGGAGGGTGATGCCGACCCGATTATCGGGAAGACAACTAGGCCTATCAGACACGACCTACAAACAGACAGGATGGATGAGGGAGGGGTCTTACCGGTCGATGTGGAACAAGAACCGATGCATGACATACTCGATTAAAGTCCAAAGGAAAAATCCAAAGATCCAATATGCAGCCGTGACATTGCCCAACCCAGAGAAGCCAACGAGAGTTCCGTATGCGACTGGAGGGAGCCAGACTATTGGCACTACATACCACGCAGTCTTGCTCAAGGGCTCCAGGAAGTTTCCGAACAGGGGAGCGGATTCGCCCCCTCGGTAGTGACGCGGACGATGGATTTGCTCGAGATAGAACTCTTTGCTGAAACCACTATTCCAAAGTTGCATGAGGAGCGGCTTGTTTAGATCCAGGAACTTGTGTGTTTGGTAGTCCTTGGTGTAGTCGGTTTCCACATTCAGGTCTTCTTCGCGCGACATGCCTGTCGTCGCATAAACCGGGGAGTCACCGGCAGACCCGTTCACTTTCGCATCGGCGCCCTTCGCAGTCGAATCTGTCGCTAGGAAGCCGACCAAGCTTTCCTCCAAGATCTCGTATGCTGCTTCTGAGTGTTCATGAGAGACGGGGTCGCGCAGGATTTCTTTCACATCCTTGCCGCCATATTCCAAGATTAGATCTCCACCTCCCGGATGGTCGTCCATGAAGGAAGTGATGTTGTACACCCTTGAGCCCATAGTCACATAGCACGATTTGGCATTGTTATGGGACTCGACCTCAGCAGAGGTGAATGTTGGGAGAATTCTTCCAGGCATGTTGGTCGACAAGGTCAACGATCGAAACGCAGGTACCGGGAGGATTCGAGGAGAGTGAAGAACGGCAAGGGATCAGCGTCAAAATTTGGGTGCTAGGATGAGATGACGACTGTAAAGTAAGGTAGGAACGGCGTGATAAAAGGAATGAGAGGGAGGTGGCGTGAGCTTCGAAATCGCCAGACTCGCGGGTCCGAATGGTCCGATGCGAAAATTTCTCTGCGCTGACAAGGTCAACCCGACCGCGTGTCTTTGCACAAAACAACGAGAGAAGTTGAAGAAATCGATCGAACGGGCAGCTAGACTCGAGACAGCCACTAGAACAGTTAAAGACGGGTCGTGCCAGAGATGCCACGAAAGAGGACGTGGGAAGGAGGGCGTGGTTTCGCTCCAAATGAGGCCGCCTTGCGATACAAGCCGAGGCTAAACCCCTTTTGGGGAGGGGGAGTCGGGCCCCTGAACATGATCGGATGATCTAATCAATCGCCGACATTCATTCCCTGGCGCAGGTTGGCGTTCTCATGATCATGATGCTGAAAACTCGGCCGTGACATCCAGAGTACCGGGAGGACTGTAGGTACTCAAAAACAAAGAATATGATCATGCTTCTAACTCGACGTGTACAGCTATCTTCCTCCAGGCGACACCGACATATGACCGGACAGGCATCCAAACTTCCCTCCGAGACCTACCGTACTTTTGTCTCTACCTACGCGGGTTGACAGAGCGACCTCCAAACGCTACAAGTCTACTGCTATCTACAACTCCTGCCACCGTGAGTGGACTGCGCATCGACATCTTCACTTGCCCCGTTTCTCATCACCAGGCCCGCACCTCCAAAGGAACGAAAGAGATGGATGTCGGCATCGTCAGGAAAATAAGAAGGGTGTGCCGGTGGACGTGCTAAACTCGGGGCCTTCTTGGCGGGCCCAGCCAGCTTACTGCTTTGGGTTACTAGACGATAGTCCTTCGCTTGGAAGGGACATCGCAGTTCCCCATTATTGATCCTCCTTTGCCGACTTGCAGGGAGCTGGAACAAGGAGGATGTTGGAGCGGAATTCGGTCCCTCGCTTATCCAGATGAATGAAACATTCATGATCCCTAGTCATCATATTCTGCCCAAAGGTCAAGTCAGAATTTTTCTTTCCGCGATGGATCCATCACATCAACACCACCGCTGCACAACGTTCGGTTCGCTTGATCCTTCGACGCCTAGAGCGACAGAGGATTCTGGCCCCTCTTCGGTTCACTCGTCGATCTTTTCTTGGATAGATGGATCGTTCTGGATTAAGAGGGTCGCAATCACCTGGAAGGATTCAATTCTCCTCCAGACGGAGGGGAAAGTGTCCATTTCCCACCCGCGCATCCATGGATGCGTCAAGCCACCCAGATAGTAAGGCCCGGGAAGATACCTACTTGGTCCCAGGAGTTGCATTTCCCCATAGGAAAGGAGTGGAACCCACATCCATCCGCCCACCAATACAGCCGACCAGATCCGGGTCAACCGTGACGGATGGCCCCTTACCCAGGGATTTCTCATTGGTATGCCAATAACCGTCCATGGCAATTCTGAAACAGCATGACTAGACGATCTTCATCAAGGACTTACTCCGGAGTAAGCCTGAGGGGGAAGCCTTGGGTGGTGCCCAGCGCAGGGGAAAGTCGCATTTGACTGATCAAAAATAAAAAGGAATAAGGAAGGTAGTAATAAAAAAAGAAAAACTCCTTCGTGGAGAGACATCGCACCGAGTCAAGGAACTTCAGGGGTATATGAGTTCTGCCCCCCCTTTCACTAATTGTGATTCTTTGTCTATTGATGGAGGTCAGAGGACTCCCCCCCAATACTCCGTACCGATCCCACAACCCATATAAAACGCGCCCTCGAGCCAATCGACGAGCTATCGATTGAGTTTGTCTCCAAGATAAATCAACCTTTCCACTGGGTCACCAACCCCCTGGCTACTGCAGACACGCTGGTTGAGCTAACTGTCAAAAAAGTGGAGATTCTCAACCATCTGTCAATCATTTTTGTCTCGACTTTGGCTCAACTTGGCCTAACTGCTTGCCTAGAGCGGACAGGCACTCTTAGCCCAAACCAACTCCGTAGCTGGCCCCGAGCCACAAGCTTCGTTGACCTGCTTTCTCTCCTTCCTCGAGTGTTCACAGACTGGGAAGATTAACAATCTACGATCGTCCACACCCTGCTCGTGCTGACCGCCTCAACCCTCCCACTATGGAATCGTCAACGTTTTCTTCTCCATCTTGTCCAGGCAATCGCCTGATCGCCTACTTGCAGACATTGGTCAAGGCCAAAAAGGGCTTGCCGTATGGCCTGCCTGTCTGTGTGGCCCCGTCCCATACCATCACCGACTCAGAGACGCTGGTTCAGCTGGCTGCGTTGGTTGGACCTCATATAGCCATCCTCCAAGTCCACGCGGATATTATTGATGACTGGTCGGACGAAACGGTCCGCCAATTGACCTCACTGGCCAGGAAACATGCTTTCTTAATATGGGAGAGCGGGCGCATCCTCAATGCTACGGTTGATGTGGTGGGCCGTCAGAAGGCCGAATCGCGTGAAGTGCGAAATGAGTTGGTGGACCTCATCCGGAAGAAGTACACTAAAGGCGTCATCAAACTTGCTTCATGGGCTGTCATGTCCACTGCTTGGGCCTCAGGAGTGGCAGTCAATAATCAGGAAGCCGACATTCTGATCCCAACTTTGAAAGCTGCAGCTCGAGAAGCTGTCGCGGACGCTGTCCAAACCATCCGGACAGAAATTACGGCTAATAGCAGCCCCAACGAGCGCCCCTCGGATGACCACGAGTCAACAGCGGAAGAAGATCATAGAACCACGCCAATCCATCTTTCGTCTGGCTACGCCGTCGATGATAATGGTCTTGGCCTCCCTCCTCGGAAGGCATCCACGATCTCATTGACGCAGACGATTACCCAACATACAGAAGATTCTACCGATTCCCCGCTGGATGAAAAGCCTTACCCACCGACAGATCCGGAAATTAGCCCTTCAACTGTGGACAATGGCCTCCCTCCCACACCACTCCTGGCGCGCGGTCTTGTCCTATGCCTTCCTTCCGCGACTGATACTTCTTTCACGGCGGATTATAGAAGGAGCTGCATCGCTGCTGCACGCGCCAATCAAGACTTTGTGGTTGGATTCTTATGCAGCGAGCCGTGGCATCTTGTTTCTCAGAGAGACGATATATTCGACATTGACTACCGTGGGTTCATGGAGGAACAGCAACTCAGTCCGTATTCGTCAGACGAAGAAGATGAATTGCCGCCCCTGGCGCTTTTCTCGCTCATCTCTCATAGACTCAGTCTGATGAGTGGTAAGCACCTTGCCGACTACATGGATGATGATGACGAGGAAGTAACACCAGCAGATTCCACACCGTCCTCCATGCTGGTAGATTCCGAAAACCCATTGGCAACGAAGCTTTTCCATGTTGTCGAGCAAGCGTTGAAATTCCAAGAGGCCTCCCGAACAACCAATGAGAATGGAAAACCGATGGCGCAAACTGGACAAAAGATTGTGCATATTCCGGTTGTGTCTTTACCTTGAACTCGCTGGGGGGTGTGCGTTGTATGCGATTCTTATTGTTTATTGGACTTTGTCGATGGCGTCGGCGTCCGATGTGGCTCATTATCTTGGATTGGATAAGGTGCGGGTATAGAATGAGTGGTTCACCCTGCTCAAGTTGAGGAGAACCCTACAAACTATAAAAATTTTTCGGAACTAAATACTTATAGAAAGCGGAATCTTGCATGGTCGAGATAGGAGCACTGGGATCATACATGTATATAGATTGACTACTGACCAGAACAAGATTGAAAGAATTCTTCATATTTTTCAGCTGGCAAAAAAAAAAAAAAAAAAGGAAAAGGTCTTCCATGCCAACGTCAACGTGGAGCTTAAAAGGTTGCCTCAATCTCTCCGCTGTGGCATGTTCATGTTCAGGGTTAAGTGTCTCGATCAAATTACTCCATTTGGATGTTCAAATCACATGACATCGTGCCTTGAAGAGGCGAACGAGCGATAGAACGGAATGATTTCCTTCCCCACCACCGCCAACACCTGTTAAGCTGCGTCCAGCTGGTCGTCCTCTGCATATACAATCCAATGTCATGATACGACTTGGCCAGTAACTTTGGAATGTCCCATTCAACGGCACATGTCCAGTCTTCGCCATACTAGTCACTGGATATAATAATCCGCGCTGCTTGGTTAGCGTGCATGATTCCAAGAGTCTTATTCATACACTTATATTGAATATATTCTCAACAGCAAATGTCCATACGATACCTGGGCTGAGGATACCCTACTATGGCTTCAAATGATATCCCACGGCCCCGACATCGCCTTGCAGACTCCGTCCGGGATATGAGTCTGCGCGATGTAGTAAACGGCACTCAAAGAAAGCCGTCGGAGATAATCGATCTGTCACCAAAGGGTCAAGTATTTTCTACCTTGCAAGACCTGCACCTTCCTGAAAAAGTCATTCTGGGTACAGGCGACGTCATAATCGAATATGTGTGCTCCAAAACCAACGATACTGGCTGTCGCTGGCAGGTGTCTAGTGAGGATCTACGCCACAATAGTCCTTACTTTCGTGCCTTACTGGATCCACGCAAATTCTACGAAGGTAGACAATTTATGCAGCAAAAGTCTATGCGGCAAGTGCCTGATTCTGGAGAAGATCCCCTGAGAGACCCGGCCCTGGACATGGCCCATGGCTCATTGCCAATAGTCAAACTTCCCAGTGATCATTTCTCCCCCGAATTAGGGATCGATGCGATTGAACTCTTTCTCAGAACGCTATCCTTCAGCTCAATGAATGATGAAGAGAAAGACAAGTTCAACGCGGAAATGAGAGCAAAACCGACCTCTCTCACCGCTAGACTAATAGAACTAGCGGATGCTTTCAACTCCCCTGACATTGTGCGAGAATCCCTTACAAGATCCGGCTACACCTTTGGCAAGACAAAATCGCCATTCTGGAAATTCGATGCCTCACTCCTCAAACAGAGTGAAGATAGAACCCGGCAATCTATCTTCATTGCAAGATTCCTGAACGAACGAAGTGCCTTCCAGGTCTTCACACATACCCTGATCCTCCTCGGATCACGGTCTTGGTCCAATGGCGTCGAAGCACCGAGCGCCATTACATTTCGCTGGAGACATCTACCTGACGGACTAGAAGGTACTGTCTGCTACGCATCATCTCCTTCCACAGCAAGACACCCCACACAGTGCTAACAGCCATCGCAGAGGAACTATACTACAGACGACAATGCATCTTAAACACCATAACAGACATACAAGCATTTTTCCTCCGCATATACGGAGCCCTAGAAACTCCCGAAGACATGAAACAACAGCAGCAACCACACCAACACCCAACCCAACACCAACCAATGATCAACCCCACCGTCCCAACCCGCCACTACCAATGCCGCTGCGGCTTCGGCAACGCAAGCGCCTGCGACGCCTTCCATCTAGGCCAAATGACCCGATTCTTTGCCCTACGCACAAAGACCATCTTCGTCGGGTCCACGCTAATCGACCCCGATTTCGACCCCGGCTTCGATACAGATGACGAACACACCGACGACCACACTACCACGTCATCGCAACAATCACCCCCGAGCAACATCACCACCCTACTCTCCTCCCTGAAGCAATTCCCCGATTACCAGATCGACACGCACCACACGGGCTGTGGCGTTCGACGCCGCTTTCTCCCACCGCTAGACTGTATTGAGCGGTTTGTCGGCGATAGTCGAGGCTTGTTGGGCGTGGATATGTGGTCGTGGGATGCTGCAGAGTGGCCTCTGGCTTCTGGATCATGGGCGAATAGGTCCTTTCGACGGGCTCGGCTGGTGGAAGTGCACTTCTCGAAGATCAAGGCTGTCCATCAATTGACAGCTGGGATGTCGCATCCAGATTCGTTGGAAGAGAATGCCCGGTTGTTGTTTACGGCTAAAAGGAGGAATTGGGAGGCTTAGCAATGTTGCGCCTATCTATCACATCGTCTGATATTATCGCTTCTTGGTTTATTATCCATGTAGTGCTTGGATGTCCGGTACAAGGATATATGTCTTTCATTTCAGGTAGGGTAGACTTGGCTATGCATTGAAGTATCAACGACGTCAAATAAATGAGGGTACAATGTTTGACTAGCCGTCTACCTACCAATGGTCCATGAAGCCCTTTCATGGGTGGCGGCTGTATCATGGACGAATTGATTCATTAGACACGAATTACGCTCAGTGGTGGGTCAAAAAGTCTCTAGAGATAAACAAAAGTCTGCTGCGATTCTATCACAAACGATGTAATCAGTTGTTACGATGACAACAAAGGAGTGGCGAAGAACTAGGGAATCCAAAGCTTTCTGCTCCCAACCCTAAAGAATAGCAATGCATAGGAGTCCAAGACAATGAAGTCGAAAAAATATGTACTGATCAGATCGATAATTGCTGCCCTCAGCTATCCCCCATGTGGCCAAAATCGGGGTGGATAGTGTCCCCGGAAGGGAAAAAGACCAGTTCACCCGTGGTAGGATCTCGAGGCAATTCTTGATCCCACGCATCTGGCGGAAATGATAGAGGATCCTCGCTATGGAGCATTTCAAGGAATCCAGGGTCTGTTGCTTGCGAGAAAGAGCTGGGCAGGTTGGTGGTGCCCGATGGCTCACCGAGTGCTATGAATTCGCGATCCGGAAGGGACCTGAGATAATGAGAATGCCCTAAGAGCTTGACGGATGGGTCTAAAGGTCCGCTGGGGTCGTCTTCAGGAGGATCTTGAGCTTGTGGCCCAGGATTTGAAGAGGGCCCAGGATTTGAAGAGGGCCGAGGGTTTGAAGAGGGCTGAGGGTTTGAAGGACAATCCGTTTGTTTGCCAAGGCGACGTAGGAAGTCATCGCAGATACCGAGTGCCCGCTCGGCTGTCCCGTTGGCAATGAATATCGCTTCCAGCCACTCGAATACTTTTCCTGCGGCCTTAGACACAGTGTTTTCATTCTCCAAGCAATGCTGAGAGCCAAATGATAGTTCCAACAGAAGGACTGCTGCTGATTGCATCAAAAAATGTGGCATGTCCCACCACGGAGACGATTTGTATAGAGTCACCGGGTCTGGGGAGTCAGGCAAAAATCTGAGTATGAGACACGCCGCTTCAACACATTCGACAGCATACTGTTTGCAGTAAGATTCTACCTCTGGATCTCTATTGTTCTGACCCATGCGGAACAGGCATGGCCTCGTGATTAAAATTTTAGTGCCATAATATGTCAGAGCCAATGCCGTTCTGTGACTTGCTGGGCTGAGCGTTTGCTGCGTTGAAGTAAAATCATACGTACTAGGTAGGTAGACGAGCCAATTGTTAAGATCGAACAAAAGGCCCTGCATCTTCCATCGAGTGGTTGACCAAGGAATGGTTGCGGCTTGTGGTCCATACAATTCTCTGATGGCCCTTCGACCGATAGAGGTTAAAAGAACCAGCTGGAGAAAATACAAGGAGTCTGATGGTGACATATTGACGACATCGCAGTCTCCATATCTGGTCTTAATCTTCACCCCTAAGTGCACGGGAGAGGTCGATGAGCCCAGCTGAGTAGACCTTCCCGCTGAATCGGATAGAAGGTCCACAGCTTCTTCCCTCTTGAATTCACTCTCGTCGAACGGGATGGGAAGGGGAGTGGAGAAGGAGCTATCATGTAGATAGGACGGACGGCCTGTCATTACGCTGAGACGGTGCTCCAAGTTGAAAATCGCCCACCAAACGCGGTACCATATCTCCTTCAATTCATCTGAGATGTGCGGACTCGTATTGCGAAGATGCAGCCCCAAGTCAAACGCTCCCAATACCGCAAGGCCACACAGTTTCCAGGATCTGCGAACATTGATAGGTTAGGCAATAGTCCAACGCAAAATCCACAAAGCAGGCACAGATACGGACTGACCGGTTCATTTGGCCTATAACCAGTAGGTACAACGAAGCCAACCCATGGACCTGGATCTTTTGCAAATCAGGATGTTGCAAAAGGTCACCTTCCATATCTAGCACCCTAGACCTTATGAAAAAAAGGTGATGATCCTCTTGGCTCTGGTCCCAGCTGGGATCAGTCGTCTGGACAAACTTTGCCGCGATGGCAAATATCAGATTCAATATTGCGAGCCATGGTTTTGGAGGCCTAATTGTTGGATCGCGCATAAGCGCGTCAAACTGGGAGGAAAAGGCAACGGTACTAATAATTGGGAATGACGGGTGTACATGCGTAAGATATGTGTTGAAAAGCCTCCTTCCGATATGCTTGGAGGGCAAATTGGGCTCAAAATGTTGGGGGGCAGCTGGTATCTCAGCTAGGTCGTCATGATAGTCCCACGAAGATACGGCATCGTCCGTCTGACCAGATTTCGTTGACCCAATCTGAGAAGTGTTGGTATCGAACGCATCTTGCGATCGAATCTCCCTGTCCACGGTCTGTAGCCAGCTGATTTCAGAGCTGCTCCCAATAAAACCGGTGGCCCGTGTTTTCTCATTTCTGGAGAAGTCTTCCTCCGCTTGGCCGGGCATATGCGGAGCAAACGGTTCAAGAGAATCGTCAACGCTGGTTGCAGATTCTAACTTGAAACCGGATGCTGAGCTATCAGGATGCATGCTGGAGGATTTCTACTTCAAAGTCAATGAGGGATGAAAGCAAAGGGGCTTGAGCCACAGTACGTTAATGGAGGCAATCACTTGATCATCCGTCAGGCCGAGCTCCGTACCCATGCTTTTGAGCACTCTCTCATAGTTATACAATCTATCCTCAAGGCCTGCCATCTGCCTTTGCACATGATCAGCCACCGTGCGTAGATTGTGTTCGGAGTGCCCATCCGTACCTTTTGGACTTTTCCCTCTTCCCGTCGGTATAACAACATAAGACCCCATTCTCTTTGCAGTTGCGGCAGCCAGACCTCTCTCCTGAGCATTTGGTCTTTCTCTGCCTACAGGCTTCGCATGCTCGTGTGACATGGCGTCGATGGTATCTTGAGGGCGAAATCAAGGAATCGGCGTTCTCGGCTAGACGTGGTATTGCGCGTTTCCCAGCCTGTGCAGCAGACATTCCAGCGCGTAGATCAGTCATTTCAGGGTTCTGAATAGACCCTACGATGTCTGGGAAGGAAAGGCCAGGGTTCGGGGCTGGGGCCCCCGGATTTGGAACGGAACTCCCAGGATCGGGGTTTGGGACCCTGAGATCCGAATGGGGGAAGCCAGGATTTTGGCGAAAGTACCCAGGATTCGAGCTGGGAACTTGGTATGGATCCATCTTCGCGGGGATGAAATCGTCCTAAAATGATGATAGCTGGTTAATCGATGCTCGGTTGGGACAGTCGAGTGGATTGTGGGAGAAAGAAAATTCAAGAAAAAACCAATCAAGCATACGGCATCATCGAAGCTCCTCGCTGGGGGGGAAGGAAGGTTGAATACACTAGGTTGCTCCTTCCATGATGGATGTGGTCTGCGTGTCATTTTAAACCAGCAAACATTCGGGTGCTTCAAGAGGGTCTTTATGAACAGGATGTGACTTTAAGAAGTCAAGGTAGGAGACCAATGAGGAGATTGTCGAATGTCGTCATCTCATCTGTCAACATCCTCTACACTACTGAGCAGTAGTAGTAGGTGAGGTCGATGAGAGGTACGGTCGAGGCCGTCGGCAGAGGAAGACCACCGAGGCAGGATCCCCTGGACGTTCCTACACTTAAACGTCTCCTATGACCAGCGCAGGACCCTAACCACGGCTCCAAGAAGATCCACCCATTCTTCACATGCTCGATTGAGCATGACTGAGCCTCAATTGGAGGGGACGGAAGAGAAAAGCGCCAAATAGAGATCATCTACGGCAGTGCCTGGCGGAAACACCCCTTGGGGTTCTAGACATCACAGGACGAGGGTCAGAATGCGGCTAGACCTCTCGAGGTCTTGAGACATGACCGGAGATTGGTTGGCAACGGAGCATCTGCCTAGGAAGACAGGTAGGTGTTCGATATAGTGATTAGCATGGGAGCGGTAGCCATTCACGTCAGACGGTGAACGTGGCCATGATCCTCCTCCATCTCGTCGTTGTCTTTGAGATGTAGGGTAGTGCTTTAATGAGAGTTTTCTCGGAAGAGTATTCTAGACCAATCCTGTTGATGCAATGTTGACTGATCGAGGTGGGAATGGTACGGAATAATAGGGGTTCCAAACCTGGATCTCATCCAGGGTCGTTGATAGGTTGGGTTGTGATGATCCGCCTGAAGGTTTGGAAGAAAGTGAGGACCGGGAAATTCCTCCAAGCTGATCCGACCCGATAAGGGCGAAGACAATGGATCGTGCATCTCTTGACGAGGGAGGCAGGAGGTGAAATCCTTGAGCAGATGAGCATGCTACCTCGGATACACACGACAAGGAAGGACTGGTCACACCTTCAACAGAAGCTGCTAGAAAGTCGGTCGTTTGCCGCGACCAGGACGACTTGATTGCTCATCTCCGAGGGATAATCTGTTTCTCTGTTGCAACCATGGCTCGGAACTCATGGATATACATCCCCCGAGAGGTGGCGTTGCATGACAACGCGATGGAGGGAGCTTCCTGCCGATCGTTGGTGGGAAAAGTAAACCGGCTGGAACAGCCATCCAAGCGTGCTATGCACGCAGGTGTTCAAGGCGAAGAAGCGTCACCGACGGGCTACCTTAACCTAGCCAAACTGGGTGATATCATACCGGATGTGTTGTGCACATCGTCAGGTGCAATGATGACATCCAGTTTGATCAACACGGGCGAAGTATAAATAATGCAATCCAGTTCTGTCACGACGGCAGAAAAATGTCTGAATTGGAGAATACAAACTAAAGAAGATGACCTAAACATGATGAGAAAGAAACCCGCAGTACCTGGAAAGGCTGTCCGAACATCATTAATACTCTATACACCAGAAGAAAAAGTCTATTCGATGAGATAGCCTTCCGCGACAGTCTTGACATCCTTGGAGAAGCCAGTGCTCTCGCCTTCCATTTCCAGCAGGGTGACGTCTGTGACGTCGACCTCGACGAATGGATTCGCCTTGGAGAAGCGCACGTTCATCGGGAAGAACTCGTTCTCATCACCGTCACCGGCAGCCTCGAATTCAAAGCTACCAGATGCGTTGCTTTCATCGACGGTGCCAATGTTCCAGTCCAGGCTATCTCCCGAAACTTCATACACTGCGTCAAAGCTAGACACAGTGGGCTCTTCCGTGCCGTACGGAATCGTGACCACGACGTCTCGAAGGGCATCCGAACCGGTCAGCTCGTACTCGACCGTCACCGTAGTGGAATCCGAGCCCTTGTTGACCCAGACGGTAAAGGTGATGGGGAGGATATCGGCATTATCAGACCCGGAGCTCGCCACGCGCCAGCGCAGAACGCCGATTGCATTGTTGGCGGGGAAGCGCTTTGTCGTATCCTTCAATTGGATGGCAGAGGAGTTGGTGAAAACGGCCTTGTCCACGTTTGGGTGCGTACGGAATTGGGCACCATGTGTGGGGTTGGCAAGGAGGTCGAGCTTCACCTTAGTGAATGATGGGTCGGTGATACGAAGCTGCAAGTCTCCCTTGACTTCGAATGATTTCAGGGCACCTTCGCGAGTGAGTGTCGCAGAGATGGTTTCGGCAATGGTAATGTGAATCGGCTCGCGGTCTGTAGACAGAGAGGGACGGGCCGAAGAGGCCTTTTCGCCAACAGGTGTTGACGTCTGCGGGGTTACCAAGGGGCTGGATTCTTCGACCTCCGGGCCTAGGTCGCCGCGGACTTTCTCATAGATATCCGTAGTTTTCGACTTCTTTCCAAGCTGCATGCCTTTGCCGCGAGTTGGTAAGGCCCTGTTAAAAGGGTTGGTCAGCAATGGCCATCGAAATTTGAGGGTGTCATCCATTTCCATACTTTGCAAATGTCTTCTTCTTCTCGGCCTCGTAAGTGTCGTATGTATCAGGGACCGCGGGCCGGGACGGAGGGGTATAGACGGGGTAGGAAGGAGTTCTGGGGGCCATAGCACGGCCCGAACGGGCAGCCTCCTTGCGCTGGATTTCGAGCTGCTTCGCTTTTCTTTTGCGCTCCTCGCTCGCCTCCAATTCTTTGTTCTGTCGGATCCGATCAGTCTCCAGATCCCTCTCCAGTCCCGATGAGTAGCCGATATGGAGATACATACCCGCTCGATGATCTCCTGGATTCTCTCTTCATGGCTCTCCATCTCCAAGAATCCCTTGATCTGCGCGAGGGAGAGGTTCTCCCGGTACCCCATGGTCACCAACTCGTCGAACGCGCTGAGCAACTCGAAGGCATTGCGCAGGATCTCCCGCTCATCCAAGCTCTTGCAAATGCTAGTGGTAACTTGGGCAAAGAGATGCAGACTGTCAATATCCTGAAGGATATTTGATTGCCGGTTGGTGATCAGGACGATGTATAGCTCATCCAGGGGTTGATAGACAAAGCGGACATTGTCCTGCTCGACGGTCGTGTGCTGGGTGCCAGAATCGGCAAGCTTTGGGAACGATGCGAGAAGAGCCTCAATACGGGAGCGAGCGATTTCGCGGAATTGACGCGACAGGACAGCTTTGCCCCCGCGGGTGCAGATGGACGCAGCGAGAACGACCTGTTTGTGTGCAATGGGGGTGGTTAGCTCTGGCGGGAGTCCATAACGCGAGGGCAGTGAAAAGGCGCAAAGCACGGGCATACCATGGCAACTTGTAGAATAGGCGGACTGCAAGTAGAAAGTGCCTTGAATGACGAGAGGGAAGAAGGATCTCAAGGGCGGTTTTGGAGAACTCCAGACCGTAACGGGATCGATGCCAGATAGACCAAACCAACCTAACATCAGGACAGGCGCTGACTCAGCCGAGCTCTCTGGCCCGTGCTCAGCGCTACCCCCTCGCTTACCACAAAGGAAAGGAGCACATCGCTGCTTGCAACCAGTACCACGCTCTATCTTTTTTTCTTTCATTACGCCTATCCCCTTCGCCTCTCCCCCTTCTCAATATCTCCCATTCTTCGAGAGTCTATTTGCCTCCACTGAACTCGACTTCTTTCTTTTCTTTCAACCGCATCCTAGCGGCCTGTGTTGCAGGGAACGCCACTTGCGACCCGACCTAACACGGAACGCGCAGGAAACTTTCACGCGCCGCTCCTGTCTTCGTACAACCTCTACCGACCCAAGAGATGACCACAGCCTCTTCACTACCGTTTTCCGCCATGGAGGTCCCAGTACCGGATGATTCCATGGAGATGGCCTCGCCTTACCAGGGTCATGTCGATGATTTCGACATCGACCTCGATGTCATGGAAGATCAGGCATCGACTACTGACAAGGATATGATGGGCGACGACGACTACCAGGATACATCCTACGATATGGGATTTGAGCCTAGTGGTGCGAACGATGCCGACATGATCGATGATATTCCCGAACCTGGGATGATCGATGCCGACGAGCAGTATCCAGATGTAGATTTTCATGCCGAGATGCAGGACGGCACGGAGAAGACTTACGAGACCGAAATGTTGGAGGATGACTTCGACGAGGATATTGATGCGCTGGTGCCAGAATCGACTGAAGACCCAGTCATTCCCGAGACCCAGCCTGCGGAGCAGGTCTTGCCACAGGAGACCCTCAGTGTCGAACAGGCTCCTGACCAAACCAACGCCGAGTCCCATCCCGAGATACAAGTGGAAACGGTTGATAATGATAGCAATGAGTGTCAAGAACCGTCTGCTCAGCCGGGCGGTGAGGATGATGCTGGGGATGTCGGAGCTGCTAAGCTCAACACGAATACCCCTGGAGCCGATAATCATACCGAGGAAGCCATGGATGAAACTAATAAAGCAGAGAAATCGAACCTCGAGGCAGAACCCCATGGTGATAAGAGTCAACATGAAGACGATAATTACGTGGTCGTGGAACCGGAAAATCAGAAAGAACATATGAAAGGACCCGAAGCCGCCGAAACCCAGGAGAAGGCAACGGATGCCCCACAGCCTGAAGTGCCGGACCATGCGGAGCTGAAGAAGGAAGAGACGGGTCAGTGTGATGAACGACAGCCCGAGGGAGACAGAACCGACCATGCGACAGCCCTGTATCCTGTGAAGGTTTACTATCTGGATAACGAAATCTCCTTGTTCCCTCCGGCAGAGGGTGATACATCTGAGACCTTCTTCCTCGAGGATGAAAGCCTTGCCTACGAACCTTTAGGAAAGCTCTTTTCTTCGTGCCGTGATGTGCTAAGAGACCATATTGGTGACAACGAAGTTCTGATCATGGACGTCGAATCTTTGAATATCCAATTAGCCGAGGTTCGTTTCCACTGTTGATCCCTTGTGGCGTGTTGATATGCTGACCGCTTGGTGTAGGATTCAATGCATCTTTCCAAGATTACCTTGTATCAGATTGTCGATTTGTACCTACGCCTATGCCATAATGATGGTATTGGTGCACCGGAGGCCCTTTATCTCACCTTAAGCACCAGACTGACCATAGCCGCGGAAGTGTCTGATCTGCTTCTAGCCGCAAGTGAAGGGAAGGGACTGTCCGAGATACATTCCTGGGATACTTACCCCGAAGTGGATGCAGCTTCACCAGACGTGGGCGCTGGAAGTGATGATGAACAGGCACTTGATGAGCCGCACGATGAAAACAGCCCTCCGAAGCAACACGGAAATCCTTCTTGCACTGATGATGGCCCTGAGGGTGGTATCGAAAGTGCTCATCATGAAGAGGCTTCTTCGGATGCCCAGCCAGATGAGTCTCAGCCAGCGCCCGAGGGAAATGGCAACCTCGAACATGAGGGTGATGGTGGCAACGCCGATAACACCGAGGAAACTTATGTTTCGGAACACCAGCCAGCCAAAGAAGTGCAGGAGCCCGATGTGCCCGAGCGGAAGCTTGAGCCTGACGACTCTGAGCATGACCAGCACGTCGAGGATCCATCCTATGATTCTGAGGAACAGCATACGGAATCAACCGCCACCATAACCCAGCTTCCTGCTCCCGAACAGACTGAAGGTCAACAATTCGGCGAAGCACATGATGTCTCTTATGACGATCGGGATGGTGAGGTTGACACTGGCGAACACTCCATCGCCGACGAAGAATATTCCGATGAGGGACTTGAGCCGAGCAACGATGAGGCCGATGAACAGTCTCATCCAGAAAAAGAGGATGATTCCGACGAGGCTCATTATGATGACGAAACGCAGTTTCATGCGGATGAATCGTATGAGGAGGATTTCGAGGAAGGCGAGCATACCCCCGAACACACTGCCGCGGATCTTGCTCCTGAAAGGGACGCAGAAGATGAAACTGAAGAGACTTTGCTGGGCGATAATGGCTATGCATCGCCTGCTGTCCCTGAACCTGAGCCGCGTGACGCCAGCCCAGATCAGGCAATAGCTCAATCTGCATCTGCCCCGGACGCGGCCGAGAACTCACTAGGCACTGCAGATGATCTCGAGGGGAGCCCATCGAAAAAATCCACGGACACCAACCACGGAACGAAGGATGGCGAACTCATGGCCCCTCAACATGACAATGATGACCACGAAGAATTGATCTTCGACGATGGGGAGCTCCTGGACCTCGGTATCCCAGAAGAATTCGACGGCTTCAACAATGAAACCAGTGCCATACCCACTGCCACCTCTGTCAAGCGCCAGCGCGATGCCGAAGATGAGTTCGAGTTGGCTGAAAGCCCCAGCCCTGACGCCAAAAGATCCCGGTCCTCGTGATATCCAACCGCCAAGTTCTCTTTGAACCTTTCCTCGTTCGACGAAGTCACCTTCGACTTCATCGGTCTCCGCCTCCACTTCTTTTAACCCATGCAGCTTGTTGTTCTCAGGATCTATGGGCGCTCTCTGCGCTGTTTGTCTGTCCCGCAACCGTTACTCCCCTTCGCATGGCGGCCGGCCGCCTTCGTCTGTGAAACATGGTAAACTCTACTAGGTACGTATTGTTCCCCCCCCGCCTTCGATCTTGCAATGTCCCCTCAAGCCACACCCTTGGCGTGTATGCGTCCAGACTGCGTCGTCGGTCCGCCCCCCCTAGCGCATTGTAGGTCTAGGTTTGTACATGATATCTTCTGGGTTCGAATCCGTTTCTGTTCTTCCCCTGTTGTTGTTTTCCTGTCCCTTTTTGTGATCGACAGCCTGTGTGATACCTCTGGAGATGGTCTTCGGCGTTTTGGGCGTGTATATGGGATGGCACGGTACCATCAAAATGCTGTATCTCGAATACTGTGACTCGTCCCCTCGGTGGTGTCCAGCTCCGATGGGACTTGATGGATGCGCCTTGTACTGGTGGGAATCAACAATAAAACTGTGTTTTTGTGATGGATGTGTTGGCTTTACAGTGCCTGCGTCGTCCGTGGACGGTGCTGTGTTTCGGCGTTTGACTGCGGAGTATGTTGTAGAATTCCCCGGATAACATCTCCCGACCGTCTCTAAACGATCAGACTCGGGACGATTCTTTGAATGACATAGAACAATCCTCCGGCGTACGTGTGGCCATCGAGATTAAGGACTTTCCACGAGGGAGCACGATCCAATTGGCACGGGTATCGATGAGAGCCCGAGAAGTGGGACCTTGGGTGGCCCATGGGGCATGGTGTTACATCGCATGGGATTCATCTGAGTGGGAGTTTTAAGTAGGGAGTCAGTCAGGTAGGGGTGAAGGAGATTCTGGTCGGGCGGGGATTTGGGATGGCAGTCAGATGAATCCGTCGGGGAGAGCAGCAACGCGAGAGGAGAAGCAAAGAGCATTGTTTCAGGAGCTCCATGTTTGACGAGCGTGTCGGAACCGAAAACAGGCCACACAGTGGTTCGGGGTGGATGTGAAACGCCGATCCCACGCCGGGAACAGCAGACGCCCAGGACATGGACCCGTTGTATGTCGTACCTAGGTAGTAGTCCATTGTAGTACCTGAGTTGTTCAGCCGTGCATTGATCTGAGGGAAAGATGGGAGGTTCTTGACAGAGCCCACGGTCATGGGTTCCATAGTCTTCGATGCTTTCTTGCCCTGCTATGTATGAGTACAGATCTCCAGGCACCTCACTCGGGGAATACTGTGTCGTCGGTGGAGCGCTACCTATTAATAGATAGCAGGTGCAGTGACTTCATCGGAAGGTTTCTTCAGGCGACGATTGAGATTGTCCACATCGGCTGTTGGGAGGGGAGGACACGAGAACAGAATCCTCGACGGTCGATGCGATGGGAGAAATGGATTCTTTCCTGATCGAAGCGTGCGGATGTGATGGCAAAGAGGAAGCCTGACGCGTCCAGAATCCCTGGTTCCGACCGCCAACCCCACCGCACGAGTGCAGCCTCAGGCCGCCCTGCCCAGCCCTTCCGTCGTGCATCCATCCATCCATTCTTTCTTCCGTCCCCTGCAGCAGTCTGTTGCTCCCTCTTGCGCCCTGTCCTTCTGCCCCCCCGACTGTCTGCTGGGCGTGTCCCTATCCTCTACCTACCTAGTGTCTCGACCTGTCCTGGCCGATGCTTGGCCCCGACTGACTGCACGAACTCAACCATACCTTACCTACTTACCTTACCCGCCGCCCTGGGCCACTCCCTCGCTCTCTTGCGGCCAGCCAACCGTTCCGCCTTCAACCTCCCCCCATCCCCCCTCTCCTGCCATTCTTCTTCTCCCATTCCCTCTTTTATTCTGTTTCGCTCACCTCTACACGCTCGCGCCATCGACATCTTCCACCCTCATTTTGGTGCTCTCGTCTGACCTCGGGTCCCCGTCGTTGTTGCTCCCAGAATCCCACAGCACGCATTGGACGCCGTCCACCCGGAGGAGCAGTCCGCTCCTAGCATCCCCCGTTCATCATGATCTCCAACAAGTATGGCTTCTCTCGGTGCTGGTCGCGCGTCGTCGCCTCCGCGCTAACCTCTCCGGCGTCGTGCCTCACAGGTATGTTGGCCTCATTCTGGCCATTCTGTCAACAATGGCAATCGGTAGGTGTTTCCCCCCGTCCCCAACGGCCGCGATGGCGTTCCATTGACCCTTGGTTAGGCACAAGCTTTGTCATTACGAAAAAGGTTTGTCTCCTGGGAACATAACAATCGCCTCGTCCACGCAGTCGCCCCCCTTCGTTACCCTCCGTCTTCCGTCCTCCGCCCCTCACCCATCGGTTTCGCCGGCTACGTTGCGTGCGCGATGGAAGGAAACTAATATGTCGCGCATAGGGTTTAATGCACGCCAATGAGAGACACGGCTTCGAGGGCGAAGGCTTCTCCTACCTGAAAAGCCCTATCTGGTGGGCCGGTGTTAGTACATGTATGGGTGCCAGAGATGGTTGCACAAAATTGCAGGAGGGAGTGCTGACACGACAACAGTGGCCGTCGGCGAAGTCGCCAACTTCGCCGCATATGCGTTTGCGCCGGCGATTCTCGTGACTCCTCTGGGAGCCCTCAGTGTCTTGATTGGGTACGATAGGTTTCTGTCCGGTCTGTCGCCATTTCCTTCTAGCTGACCTGTGCCAGTGCGGTCCTCGGTTCCTATTTTCTCCAAGAACGATTAGGGGCACTCGGAAAGCTTGGCTGTGCCATGTGTCTGCTAGGTTCGGTGGTGATTGTGCTCCACGCTCCGCCAGACAAGGACGTCGAGACCATTGAAGAGATTCTCGGCTATGCGCTTCAGCCCGGTAGGTGCCCACGCTGTGTCCATGCCGCGCGTGAAGTTAACCTGACCTCTCTCTTCTTCTGTCTAGGTTTCCTTCTGTACTGCCTCGCTGTCGCAATCTTCTCGACGGTCATGATCTATCGCGTCGCCCCCGCCTACGGCAGCAAGAACCCTCTCATCTACATCTCCATATGCTCCACCGTCGGATCTGTTTCCGTCATGTCAGTTAAGGCTTTTGGAATCGCCGTCCGCTTGACCTTCCTCGGAAACAACCAGTTCACCCATGCTTCGACCTATGTTTTCATGGTCGTCACGGCTTTCTGTATCCTCACGCAGATGAACTACTTCAACAAGGCCCTCAATCAGTTCTCGACTTCGATGTAAGTGCTTGGATTTCCGGCAGAAAGACGTTTGCCATGACTGACCCGCCTTAGTGTCAACCCGCTGTACTATGTCACCTTCACGACCGCTACCCTCTGCGCCTCGTTCATCCTCTTCAAAGGGTTCAACACCACCGACGCGGTCAACACCATTTCACTGCTCTGCGGATTCCTGATCATCTTCTCCGGCGTTTACTTGCTGAACCTTTCTCGCCATGACCCGGACGGACGGCAAATGCTCAACTCCAAGTTGGATGATGAGGGGGTGCCAACCGACGGAATCGCTAGCTTCCAGACTCGGCGGTCCATGCAGTCCCGCCGAAGCAACGAGCCCCACCGCCGAAGCTCCTCGAGCATCTATCTAAACGGTCATGGCGATCGGGAAGGCCTGATACGCGCTTATGACGTGGAGACTCAGGCCTTTGGCCTGTCTGAGTTGACCGAAGAAAGTGATGGCGAGCCCGGGCCGACATATAAGCGAAGCGATGATGTGCAGCGCACGTCTCAGTCCCCCAAGCATGACGAGCGATAGTATGATACGACCTTGGGCCGATGTCGTTTTTTTTTTTTTCTTTCTTCTTTTCCTTGTGTTTTGGGTTCTATTTCATGACGAGGTCATTGCTGTTACGTTTAAATATTCCTCTGCGCTCTGCTTTTATACTCTCGACTGTTTACCTCACCTTCTCCCCCAACCGCCTGATGCCTTGTACTACTACTTCTCACGCGCCTGTCCTTCAAGACGAGGGACAAGCGATGGCCATGACTGATTTGGATGTTGATTGGACTGGACTGGAACGGAATGGATGGATATCTGGGATTCCATGCGGCGTGACGAGTTGAGACCGAAGCCCGGATTGTATATACGCATCGAGGTCCAATTTCGAAATAGATATCATGTATGATTTTTGCTGCTGCATCCATGCTGACTGGCGGAACTGAGGCGCAGACGAGGACGGGTCGCCAGCGGCGGGTGATGAAGTCAGCGGGGAGCTCCGTCACTGCCCGATCACCTGTTCGCGCGCATCGCAACCAACCGGCTGTTCGTCTCGCTCGTCCCCCACGTTCGGCCTTCAGGGCTTATGCAGGTGATAGATCACTACAACGGGCTCTCTCCATTCCACTCTACTCGTCGAAAGCTCCGACGCTCTTCGTGGTCTCACCCCCTCTTCTCCTGTCTGCCCCGCGGAGAATCGATGTTGGCGACATGCCAGGTTTGCTGCGGAGGGTATTTGTCGTCGCCGCGGTCGACGGGCTGATTGTGCAGTCCCCGGGCAATGGGCTGCGGAGTAACGGAAATAATGAGCCATCCTGTATCCGGATCGACTATCGAACGAGCCAAATCTCGTGCTTACCGGCTTCTGCTCTGGAGCAGAATGACCGAGAGGCGGGTTTGGAGGCATACGGCCTAGTTGGTAAGGGCGACAGCGATGTTTTCTACCCCACGTTCCCATATTTCCATAGATGGTACCCCTCGATTGTCATTCTTGAAGATTGTGGTCTCGCTGGTTGACTTATCTCTTTGCTTCAGGCCTCTTATCAGTTGCGTCATCTTCCTTCCTCATCCCCATCACGCAACGACAAGAAGTCGCGCAAATCCACGGCAAGCCCATCTACACTATAAGTGATGTCGCAGTCATTCCCCTTTCGTCCCAAACGGATGCGAATCGTGCCATCGCACAGGCGCGAGAGCACATGGCACCGGGTGCGGTCAGTCAGGATGAGACCGCATCGGAGGAAGCCATCTCGGACGTCGAGACCGATGGCGGCGACACTGAGATTGGCAGCCTGCCACCGTCTCCAACCCGAGAGCCGTTGCATTCGCGGGGCCGCAGCATCAATAGCATTGCGGAAGATGTGATTGGGAAGAAGGTGCGCTTCGGTCGTTTTGCTGCAAATTGGCTGTCGCGCAAAACTCTTGGATTGCCCGGCCTGGGCACCGTGGACCAGGACACACAGGAGGTAGACGCTGGAAAGACCTTGCAGGAGGCGGCTGAGTCCACTCCGGTGGTTCCTGATGTCAAGGAAGCGGCATCGACTTCTGCGCCGAGCGATACGGGGTCACCGTCCGAGCCGGTAGAACCGCTGCCGTCTTCTAGCCCGATGGTGGAGTTCTTACCAAAGTTGCTGCGCTATACCCGGCTGCTATTTGCATCGCGTAATTTCTTTTATGCGTATGATCATGACCTCACGAGATCTGTTGGCTCGCAGGATCCGTCCCGAACGGATTTTTTGCCGCTGCATAAAGCGGTGGATGAGTTGGTTCGTGTCGCCGTTTCGCAATACCTTTCTGATGGACTAACCTTTTGCGTCCTGATAGTACTTTTGGAATCGACATCTTATGTCGTCGTTCATCACTGCTGATGCCCATGGATTTGTGTTGCCGTTGATGCAGGGCTTTGTTGGACAGCGAGAGTTTACTATTGCGACCAAGCCAGAGCAGCCGTCGGACCAGGCAGAAGGCACAGCCGAGGATCTGTCAGGAGGTCGCATCCTAGGTGAAAAGCAAGAGGCAGGGGAAATCCATGCCGATGGTCAGAAGCAGGACTTCCTACTCACGTTAATATCGCGACGGTCTATCAAGCGTCCTGGACTGCGGTACCTTCGTCGTGGTGTTGACGACGACGGCAACACGGCGAACAGCGTGGAGACCGAACAAATCCTATCTGTGCCTGACTGGAATCCCGCTCACAAAGTATACTCGTACCTCCAAGTCCGGGGTTCGATTCCGCTGTATTTCTCACAGTCGCCGTATGCGTTCAAGCCGATTCCTGTGCTCCATCACTCGACTGAAACGAACCAACTTGCCTTTGAAAGACATTTTAGAGACTTGAGTCGGCGATATGGGAAGATTCAAGCGGTTTCCCTCATCGATAAGCAGGCTGGCGAACTCAAGATGGGAGAGCAGTACGAGAAGTATGCACACACCATGGCTCACTCGGGAGGCATCGACGGGGCGTTCCTCGGGTTGGAGTGGTTCGACTTTCATAATGAATGTCGCGGCATGAAATTCGAGAACGTGAGCCGTCTCGTGGAGCGGATTGATGCCGCCTTGAATGAGTGTGGTGACACTGTGGTCCAGAATAATGCAGTCATCAAGCACCAGACCGGCATTGTCCGCACGAATTGTATGGACTGCCTCGACCGCACTGGCGTTGCGCAGTGTGCCTTTGGTCAGTGGGCTCTCGAGCGTCAGCTCAAGCAGGAAGGGATAGATATCAGCCTAAGCGGGGGTTCTTTCACGCAATGGTTCAATACACTGTGGGCCGACAATGGAGATGCGATTTCCAAGCAGTATTCGTCTACCGCAGCCCTCAAAGGTGACTACACGCGTACCCGCAAGCGTGATTATCGAGGGGCCCTCAACGATCTCGGACTGACGCTGTCCCGATACTACAACAACATTGTCAACGACTATTTCTCGCAAGCCTGCATCGATTATCTGCTCGGCAACGTCTCGACACGTGTATTCCAGGAATTCGCCATGGAAATGAAGACCGCCGATCCAGGAATCTCGGTTCAGAAGCTACGTCAGAACGCCATCGACACCAGCTGTCGCATCGTGATCAGCGACCCATCTGAGGAGTTCCTCGGCGGTTGGACGATGTTGACGCCTCGCCAGCTTAACACCCTGCGCACTCTTCCCTTCGAAGAAGCGGTACTGCTTCTTACCGACGCAGCTATCTACAGCTGTCGCTTTGACTGGAACACCGACAAGGTGTTGTCGTTCGAGCGTATCGACTTGCGCGCCGTCTCCCGCATCAACTACGGCACATACATTACGTCGACTCTAACCGACGCTCAGACCGACGAGCACAACAATGTAGGTCTCGTTATTGAATACCGTGAGGGTGACGCCAACAACGCCCTCCGCGTCAACACTCGCTCCCTTCAATCGAGCGTCGACGCCAAAACCCTCGACACCAACGCCCATGCCTCCGACGACGAGTGGAATATGTACTCCTGGTTCCGGGGCCTGTCACGCTCCACTCCCCGCTTCATCGCTTTCAAGGCACTCCCGCTGTCTAGCTCGGTGACGCAAACGAAGACCGCGGGGGTTGCCACGGTGAGCGAGACTGACTGGGTGCGGACTATCTGTGAGGACATCGAGCGTGCTCGCACGGCGGGAGAGAGACAGGCGTCTGGGGTGTCAGAGACTCAGGGAGCTTCGTCTGCTTCTGCGCCTGCCTCCGTCATCCAAGCTTCGGAGATTATTTCCTTGGATGATGCGAAAAAACGCACGGGATATTTGGAACATTTGGTTTATGATATCAAGAAGATGGTGTGGGCATAGCCTTTGGCCTCTATAGAGTTCCTGTTGGTAGTTTATGATATCCGGTCGTGCTCGGTTGTCCTTTTTCTTGTTTTTGCAGTGTGGTCGTATATACATGAAGTGAGCAGACTGCACTATACTGTCCCGTTTTTGATGGTATAAATCGGAATCTAGATTAGAAACCAATTAAGATGTTCGTCTGTTACGCAGGGAGCATTATAGTGTCGGTCGAAGAACTCACACACACCTCCCACTGATTAACGAGACCTATGACATCGTGTTTCTCTGTTCTTTCCGATGAAGTGGCCAACGCACGCGGCCATTTTTAACATCGAAGAGCCTGAATTGAGTCCTTTACGATGCTACTCTGGACTACGCCCAACCAATACTCGACAGGCGCATGAAGAAAACGCCCTGCGGTAAGCCTATCAGATGGAGGAACAAGTGGGAGCTTAGCGCCGCCCATGAAACTTCTATAAAAGGCCGTACGCCCTCGTCGCGAGCGAGAAAACAACAAGAACCCCTCTACACCCCTCGCCCGACAGGGACGCCCAAAGAACGCAGGTCTTCTTGACAATCCAGAGCTAGAACCATGGTCCCGACTCTTCTGAAGCCTTTGGCGGTCTTTTGCCGTCACTCGCAGTCTCAGCAATATATCAGGACGGTCAGGAATCTCGGTGATGCATGGCGTACGTTCGCCGAGCAGCCTTCTTCCGAGACGAGCCAAAACGCCACAATCATCGAGACGACCTTCGATCTTCGACTCGCCATAATCCCCACTAGTAAAGAAGCTGATTCTGAAGCCATAACGGTGCAGACGACGACTCAAGACTTTCCGTCCTCGTCTCCATCGGCGGACATTCCTCGCCACTATCGCATCTTCCCGGATTATGGAACCGATTTCATATGGAGACAGCCGGACGACCTGGGTGAGGATGAGGTTAGCCATCTCAATGCCGATGAAGCCCTCGCTGGGTATTCTCCCTCCGTGCTTGAGCGTTATGACGCTTGGGTTGAAGTCTACAGCCGGGGATTTGAAACGAGGTGTGAGCAGACGGAAGATTATTATGCCAGCGTCTTTGCTACGGTGTCGGAGGAAGTTGCGTGGAATGTGGCGGGGTTTTTACTTGCATGGCGGATTGCGATTGACCCCCGAGTTGGGAGCGTTGAATATTCGGCTGGGGGTTCGAAATATCTTCTTGAGCGTGGCAAGGAGACGAGTCTCATGATGGAGTTTTTGAATGATCTGAATAGGATACTGGGTAAAGGGGAGCCGATCACCTAGGTGGACATTGTAATTCTTTTGTGTATCTGTTTTTCTGTTGTCTTTGAGAGCATATACATCGATCCCCCGAACTCTCTGCGTGGCCACGTTTACCTACCTAAATGCCGGTACTAGGGGCAGTGATAATCTGAAATTAAGGAAATGCAGTACGGAGACCACCCTCTTCGAGACTCCTGACCCGAGACATGATATAGTCACTTACTAGCTACATCTGAAACTGCCGAGGCGGCCAAGCACAACGACACGGAACCAAACATGCATAACCTTCCATACCTTCCGACGCGTTTATTCCCATCCTCTCCCTAATTCACATCCGCTGCGTTGGAGCACGACATCATATACCGTAAAAGTGTTCCTCCACCTCCAGCTTCCATCATCGGCGAGGCCTCAAACAGTCTCAGTGCATTCTCCCATTGTAACATCATCCTTCGCAATTCCCTCACATTGCGCCGTGCAAAAATTGCCATATGTAGTGCCTTGATAACATACGGGCGAATACTCTTGCGTGCATAAACAGGACTGAGCATGCGCCATCGTTGCCGCGAGAAGCGAAAGGAATACCGCAGGAAGGAGTTGCATTGTTGCTATTCGTATGGTGATATCTCGGTCAGCTTGAAGGTTCAGAAGAGGGTCTGCAGCCAGACAGGTTATATGTCGAGGATATCTGTACCTGGTTGATCTTGGTCGTGAAGTTGTGACGACGAAAATGGTAGGGTATGCTTTTTCTTTTCGATAGACCGAAGGCGGGATATGTATAGAAGACAGGAGATTGAATTTCTCTGAGGGAGGGGGGATATTGGCTTTGCTATATACCCATGGCAAATGGTAATATGCTCAATAGGTAGGTAGCTTCCCTTACGACTCCCCCATACCAGCGAATCTCTATCAGGCACGTTTCAAAGCTTGCTGGGTCGATCGAATCCTGAAGCTATGATCTGCGCGCAGGAACTCAATGAGAGAAGAACCAACCGCATTCAGAGTGCTCGTATAATCCTCTTTGTTTTTTTCTGCCCAAGTAAGGGGCTTAGGGAGCTATTTAATTTAGACTTTAGCTGGCTGCGCCCAATTGTCTGTACTTTCTGATCAATATTTACCCACTCAGAGGAATCCCTACATAGGTATGATGGGGCCTGTAGTGGAGTCTGTTCAATTGCACTAGTGGAATATCTTGCATATCAGGCGGAAATCAGGTGGATCATTTTAGGTACTTGAAGTGAATCCGACTGAGGTGAGTATCAATTGAGGTGGATTTTCGGAGCGAGCGGGTTGAACGTCTGATGGGGTTCAACCCGTCTTGGGTTCAACTGGATCAAAGGTTCAACTTGGAGAATCCATGATCAGCACCTCTGCAAAGCTACAATCTATATGCCAATAAAGGTAAAACATACTACCAATAAAATAAAGCAATCAATTCAATGCTATATCTCCATCGCAAAAGCTACTCACTTGTACAGCTGTAGTTTGAGCACGTGCCGCTGCATATTCCTACTCCCCTCCTTCCCCCCATAACAATGCACATCACCCTCACTCGGTAGTAAAATAAGCAATGTTATTGGTGAAAACACCAATATTATCGCTATAGCTTGCGAGACTCTGGCCATCCTGATCCACCAAGCTCTTAGAACCAAGCACGTTCAAGTTATACACCGTCGTCGACGAATCGCCCTCAATGCTGAAAATGGAGTTTTGGCAGTCCTGTGCGCCTCCATACTCGGAGCACACTGAAGTGAGGCAATCACTCATTAGTAAAAATATACACCATGGATAGATGAAGAAGACTTACCGGAATCATAATTGTCGAAGAACGAGTACAAGCCAGCACCATACACGTTGATATCATGGCAGTCGACGATGCGAAGGCCCCATCCGATAGCACAATTGCCTGTGCTGGTGTTCGCGCAGCTGCTTGCAAAGTCGGGATCATGGATGTTCGGATTCGGGGTGAATGGAATCAAGGCATCGGGGTTTGGTTGATAATATCTGTCGTTTTTGTCAGTGCTATTAGATAAGCTGGTAAGGTCGGTCGTGGGAAGACTGACGCTGTCTCGGTCTGGATCTGGCCCATGTAAATATTCTTAGTGGACACGAATTGATATTGGTAGAGAACGTTGTGTTCTACGGATGTGCCGGAGCTGTACGTAGTAGATCAGCCTCGCTGCTCTGGGGGAGAAGTCGCTCAGGGAAATTGGACGTACAGCCAGATGTTTCCTTCTGTGCTCTCGATATTCAGCCCTCGGCCGCTGTAGATGGTGACCTGACCACCATCTGCTTCATTCTCAACGTCGATATCACTTGCAGAGTTGTTAGCACATAGGAAGGAGAAGATGCCACAGCAGAAGGGGACTCACTGGTCCGAAACCCACAACCAACAATTTTCCATATACAAGTTCGACGCAGAAGGGGTCACATGCATGAGCATGTAGGCTGCAATACAGTTCTCATTCACGTTCCCAGGTCCGACGGAAACATCAGGTGTTTTGGCACATTCCGCAGAGGTTTGCTGGGAACCAGCAAAGCCTCCAACACGGGCGTGGACATCCCACAGTCCAGCTGGCTCCGAGGGCGATGCAAGATTGTATTCAATAAGGATGGCACCGGCCTGAGCGCCCTGGGTGCTGACGATAAGATCTGAGAGTTCGACATGGCCTTGTCCGCCCGATTGCCCAACCTTGATCACAGGCTTGGGAGCATTCTGGTTGTTGAAGAAACTGCCGCTGGACATGATCACAGGGTAGGCCTCTCCAACAATCTTCGAGCTCGCCGGGATAGTGAGAGTCTTTGTGACCTTGTAGACTCCTGCATCGAAGAAAACAATCTTGGCAGATGCAGCGGCACTGTCGATCACGCGCTGGAGTGCGTCTGTGTCGTCGGTCGTTCCATCACCTTTGGCACCGCCATCGCGAACACTGGAGAAGGAGGACACCGGCATGGTTTCGTATTGTGGCTTGGTGCGCTGATAATACCGATCTCCATCCAACAGTCCGGCGGGTCTAGAGACTGGATTAATTCCACCCTGAAATCTAGTCGGGCCCTCAGGGACGTATTGATTTCCTTGACCCCAGCCGGCAATCGTGCTCGAACCAGAGGTTCCCTGAAGCACGGTTCCATCAGGCCCCTCGACCACGACTCCGACGTTGGCAATCTCGACGTTTTCAAGAATGACGCTTCCTGCCGTGTGCGGGACCGAGGACGCAGACTGAGCGGATTTGATCGCGACGGGGGTGTTGACAAAGGAGCTATCGAACAGTGTAATGGAACCGACGCTGCCTCCCTCACTACCACCACTTGAAATGTCGATTCCGAGCTGGCAGTTGTTGATGGTGATTCCCTGGTATGTCCAGCCCCAGTTCCAGAAATGGCTGATGGCAGTGACGGCGTTGTTGAAGGTCAGGTTGCGCATCGTAAATTGCTGGTTGCCCACAGCAGCTCCAATCTTGCCTCCGTTGAAGACAAGATCACCTGCGAACCCGGCAGACCCTGTAACCCATGCACAGTCAGTACACTTACTTCAATGAAAGATTTCTGCATAATTCTCAAAGAACAGATACGTGGGCAAGGACTCACCACTCTCACAAAAGATACCCTGGTGCTGTGTTCCCTGATCGGAGCTCATCTCGAAAACCAGGTTTTGCAGACTAGTTGCCTGAGCAGTGGGCCAGTGAATCCCACTGATCTGCACATTTGCAGCGACATCTGTAGTATCGAGGATAAGATTCCGAAGCTGTCTCCAGAACACAGTAGTGGAGGGCCAGTTGAGTTCTGGGCCGAAGTATGGATCCCCGTCGATCAGGTAACCACCCTCGAACCCAGACGACGCCTTCAACACAGGGATAGCGTTCGGATTGCCCAGAATAATAGTATTGTAGTAGTCGAAAATGGGCGACGAGATCATGTAAGTGCCAGCAGGGAAGTAGATGATGGCGGGGGTTGTGGTGCTCGAGTAGCAGCCCTGACCGCAGCGCCCTCCACTGCTCATAGCCTCGTTGATTGCGTCGGTATCGTCAGTGACACCGTCACCTATTATATCTCTTAGTAAATAAAGCAGACATGTAGGACATCCCTCAGAAATGATTAAATAGTTACCTTTCGCTCCAAAGTCTTTAACGTTGCGAAAAACGGTATACCCTGACGGTCCGAAAGGAGAGACACCTTGATGGGATATAGATTCCATCCAGAACTCAGACCCGGCCGCAGCTGCACTCATATCCGAGGTAGACTCTTCCCTCGCCAGAACTGAACGGTGTTGATGATAGGGTCCATGTTGGGCGAGCGCCGCATCAGTAGCCGGTTGGACTTCCGGTATCGCGATGGCATGAGCCAGATATCCGAATCCAAGCGTGAGCGGAACAATAGACGAAAGATGCATTGTGCAAGATTCAGGTCATACCAATGCTTTGAGAAAATAGAATGATAGTCTGGACAATCGCAATCTCTCGAAGAACAAACCTGATATTTATACCTTTGACAAACGTGCATCTGAGCCGCCCTCACCTGCCACAGCTTCGTCAGTCGGGTATGTATGATCCATGTAGGCCATGAGTTTCCCATTTGAGGAGCAATATATTCTCCTTTCCGCGCATATTCAACTCAATTACCACAAACCAATCAATCATCTTGGACTCTTGGACGTCCTGGCCTACACCCTGGACGCTAGCGAATAACGTCAGGACGGTTATATTGCTATTGTGGACCGAGAAGAGCGCGGAGTCTCGTACGGACACCCGCAAGAACTAGAGACACCATCCTGCTACATGGCTTACTAGAAAGCTTCCCAGAAGCCACATTGGCCGGGGGAAATGTGTACCACAGCACTCACATCCAGATACCGGCGTCCCGCAGTTCAACCTGACGAGTACTTGCATAGAAAATGAGGCATTTTAGTGTTTAGTGTAGATGAAGCTGGCATAAAGTATATTGAGAAGAGAACATGCAGACCTCGCATATGACGAGAACCAATTCATCTAGATTACTTCCATATTGAACCGGCGTTTCAGCCTGCTCGATTCAGACGCATCCCCGTTCGTCTGCAACTATCGTGTGCTTTGATCGGCCAAATGCCGGACCCCAGATTCAAGGACAAGATATCACTGGCCTTGGGCTTTCCCCCGCATTTAACGCGATAATCCGCGGATGCATTACCCCACAAAGATGGATTGAGTTAATGTAGCCTGGGTCTTAGCTTGACGAACATGCTGCCATTAGTAGGACAATACGGGGTCTCCACAGCGCATGGACAACGTCCCAAGCTGCAGGGACTAATGCAAGTCTGCAGAAAGTCGAAGCGTGGAATAAGAGGGGTTCTTCAGGGGTGGTTTGGTCATGGGCAGAGAAATGATTGGACTCGCCCTAGAAAGCGGGCGAATCAATTGGAAAGGGGAAAGATCTATACTGAAGTTGATGCGCAGGATACTACTGGCTTATCTGTGAGAGCGAGGGCTAGAGATATCGAGGTCAGAGATAGCACAGAACCTCAGGAGTATGAGATGGTCATTGTACTACGAAGTACGGCATTTGATCCCACGCGAAAAGCAAGAATTACCATTCAAACAACCTAAAACAAACGACAAGTGCAACCAAAGATGAAGAAGTCAATGTCATACTACCCTTGCCCATGATATATGAAGCGTAGAAAGCTCCCAGCTCCTCATTTCAGTCCATAGATCTAGCGGTTCCTTATGCTAATGAGGCACCACCGGGTATTCAAGATTGCTGCATCCGGACGTACACTTCTGATACAGCCCGATGAAGCCGTACCCTCCACAGTTCTGCAAACTATCCCCACTGCACGGCATCAGACAATTTCCCATGGGAGTGACCTTGGGCATCTTGTCGTCGTCGACATGGTTGCCGCAGAAGCATTCTCTGGCATTCTCCAGCCCAGCAATGCTATACCCGTCAGCATTGCATTTTTCGACGCATTTTTCCACAGTCATGCCCGCGTCTGCGAAGCTGGATCCGACCAGGATGCGCTGTCCGCCAACGTTGTCGAGTGTGCAACCAACCCAGGCCCATCCAAGACTATCGGTGAGATCAGTGTAGTAGTGCTGAGGCTCACCGATGGTGGTGGGCGCACCGCATCCGGTCACGACTTCTGCATCATCGGGCCCGGACTGGATGGGATTGCAGCCGGGAAGGGCGTCCAGCCATCCGTCAACGCGCTCGTCAATGGAGCGTTCGAGGATGCAGCCGTCGGTTACGGAGTCGGGCTGCAGGGTAATGGGGTCACATTTCGTGATGTCGCCGCCACCGTCGAGGCAGGTATCGATTGCGTCTTGTAGAACGTCGATATCCCAACCATTTACCTGTCAGAAAGGATAAAACGTCAGCGATACGACCTACCGGTCAAGAGGGCATGGAGCTACTTACAAAGTCGGCGTGCAATCCATAGCCGGTAGGATCGCCGAACGAGAACACAAACGGCTGCTGATCCCCATACCACATGTCGCCAAACTGCTCAGTGTGCCAGGTCACTTCAATGAAGATGGAGATAATCCGAACTGGGTGGCTGGCAGGACAGGGTCCATTGTCGTACTGCTGGGTAGGATAGGCCATGTGCGACTTGTGGTCCGGGCTGTCCAGATTGACTCCATCCCAGCAGGACGGGAAATAAATCTGTGCACGAAGTCCGTTGGGGCAGTTTGTAGTTGGGAAATTATTGGTCTGAGGGGTGCCGGGGCCATTGTAATTGAGACAGGCAAAGCTTCGTGCTCGAGCCTCGATCGTGTCTTTGTAGCTCCGGTCGAACGGACTTCCAGCAATCATGCGGAAGCCCTCTGGCGGTGCGACGATCTTCCCATCGGTAGTCGGGTCAGGGCGTTGCCTGGATTATCGGTTAGGCTTGTATACTGAAGGGGGATGGTAAGTATTAAACGCTTGGGCTTACTCGTAGTAGATGAGAGCACCACCATTCTGTGGAACTTGAATGAAGCTTCCATTCTCGGCGTGATAGTAGAGCGAGGCAACCCAATAGTTGGACTTGTCTTCCACTGCCGAACAGGAGTTACACTCCGATGTCTGCGTCATGTTGTAGTCCATGGTGAAGCCAAAGCCAGACCCTCCCATGATGGTGTGGACATGACCGGACGCAACCCCCGGTTGAACTATCGGATCTGCTCGCTCAATCACCAGTGGTGTGCTGCAGGGCACTTTAAAGAAGGCGAAGGATGGAGGGACTGCGGACAACAGGATCCATCCGAGGGAGGCCTGCTTCAAGAAGGAAGGCATTGTAAAGAAGAAGTGCAATAGAAGGATATAAACACCAACGAATATTGCTTGACCTGAATGTCGTCGAAGGGTGCCTTTCTCATTTAAATAAAGTAGACAAGGACATTATTCTCCGCAGAGAGGCGACTGTTTCATATGTGACTGCTTGCAATCCAAGCCCAGGACTACCGTGCACATACTGCGATTGTTGATTGCCTCTCAAATTGTATTCTTTTGACTGACGCAGATGAATGCTCGATCAAACCCTATATCCGTGCCACATATTCCCCATGTACCCCAGACTCTCCTGGTCTCGCGCGGGGGGATACGGGGATACGATGGGACAGTTCCCTCTGGCCATGACCTCCGAAGGTCCCCGCCCTTTTTCCTTCGACTGTAACGCGGGTGTGTCTCTGGCCACTCTGTGGAGCTAGATGCTGGCGCCAAAGAGAATGTTCTTGGAAGAAGAACGGGTCATGGAGGGTGTGTCCCATGCAGTGGACGGCCGCAGATATATTGCTTGCGGGGTATCAACCGTTGTGATAAAACGCTCTCACACCACTAGTGATGATTGTTTCTGCAAAAAAATACATGGATCAGCGGTTGTTTCCAATCGCAGTCCTTCAAATCCAACCCCTGCAATATCGCTGCAACGCCGGCGAGTTTATCGCCCGCCAAGTCTGACGCTTACCTCGGGAGGGGTGCACTATGGACACCATGGCTCTAATGGCCCTGGATCATTCAGGAACTAGTCAGATTCGCTGCTAACGACTAGTCTCCGACACTCCGCGAGCTGCTAAGCACAAGCCCAAAGCCACCACGCTGAGGAGTTCCCCGAATAGGCATTTGCTCAGTTGCGGATGCGCAGCCTCCAGCCTCCACGCGCACACGGTTCGGTAGAGCTTCCCTAGTGATCAGCCGGAGTGTCTCGGGACAGAAATGAAGGTAATGTTGCGGTGCCCGTTGGATGATAAAACTACAGACCAGCTCCAAAACTACCCGACAGCCTGTCGTCGGAGGACCCTGCATCGACCAACTCCGTCAGGATCTGCAACCGATCACGCGCATCTTCAGCTTCATCTTGCCAGTACGCCAGCATTTCCACCGCGCTCATGACTGCATCCTTCCAGCCCAGAGGGAGGAGCTCCTCCGTTTCGCGACATCGACTCGCAGCCAGGAGGATGAGCGCACTTCGGGTGCAGGACCGCAGCATCAACCAGACACCGTGATGGCGATGCTTGAATCCCTTTCGGTTCTTGTGAATGCGCTCCACCGACAGCTGGAGACCCTTGCACACAAATTCATCGGTCACCAGGTCGCGGGTCTGGTGCGCGATCGCTTCCAACATATACGGGAAGTAGATCCATTCGTAACAATCGAGAAGATGTCCGCGAAGCACAAATTTCAGGACGTCGTCATCCATTTCAGAGTCCTCCAGGGAGAGGATCGGGGGTAGCGAGGCCCTCCTATGCGCCGGTTAGCTGATGTGGCCTTTTTCATATATCGACAGAGGCAGTAAGAGATCGCAGAAGACATGCTTACCACCCAGATGCTTGCATCTCAAAGTCCACCGAGGATTCTCGCATTTGTTGGGCGTCGGGAAACCGACCCTGTCTTTGATTGCGGAAGAACAGTTGGATGATCCGCATGGTCAACCTTCGAACCGCGGTTTCGGCCAGGTAGAAGTACCAAACGCGGGATTCATCGCCACTCAACTGTTCCATCGGGAGTGCTGGGAAGAAGGTCGGATACGTGAAGCAGAGGGGGTTGGATTGGTTGAACCCAAGTTCCAGACGTAGCTCGCTTACCGAAGTTAGCACCGCAAATGAGATGAACAACAGCATAGAAAGGCCGTAGTTGATAAGATGAATTGCATGCAAATGCAACGTACAGTTCAGACTTCAGACAGGCCCAATGGGTTGTCTCCATGCAGCGAAGATCACTCTTGAGACTGGCATCGTGATCCGCAAGCTTGGTAGAAAAGACCATCGTCTCAGACATGGCGGCCGTTTGGATGAAACACCTCCAAGCGCGAATCGGCTGGAAGATTGCCATCAGGTACACCCCCGAATAGAAAAAGCACTGCGCTTCTAGCACTCCCTGCGTGCGAAGAACCGCGCCGAGCCTCATCTGCGCCGCCTCGAAGTACTTTTGGCCGAGATGGAACGACGGCGATCGCCGGGCTATCATGGAGCTGGCTTCGTGCTTCTCCTGGAAGCTTTCCGAAATAGCGCCTAACGCGCATATCAGCAGCTACCGAGATAGAATGCCCATTAGCGACCAGTCTCCACAAGAGAGAATGTCTATGAGGACGGGATCTCACCACGAGACAGGACGGCGCGTCCCAGCCGATACCGTGGACGCACGCTTGGTACAGGTAATCGGTTACGAGGGGAACATTCAGAATGGGGTTTGCAATGTGGACTTGCTCGAGGAAAATATGAAGCAGTCGGTCGCAGGTCCCTAGGTCGAGATCCAGTCGCTCGTGTCGCGGGTCAGCGTTGGCGAACGGCTCTTGCGCATTGAGGGTGGCGGGCGATTTGACCAACGCGGGCAAATTCGTGCGGCCAGAGAATCTCCCATGAAAGACGTTCCATGAGAGAATCGTCTCGATCGTGAGTCGACTCAACCCGGAATTGGCGTAGAGAGGGCTGTCATTGAAGATTGGGCTGGTGCCATCCTCCGCCATGGGCGACGTCAGACTCGCTCCATCACCACGGTCCAGCCCTGGCTCTGGATGCTTCGTCTGCTGCTGAATGAGCACTTCCAGCTGGCCCAGTCGTTGGATAATCAGCAGGCTGGCGGGATCGAATCTGTCGTTGCCATCAGCCAGGGTGCATGCACCACACCGGGACCCCAGGAGGCAGGACACCTACGCAGAGAGATCGGCCGGATCGTTGACCACGCATTGGGCCCCAATCTTCTCGCAAAACGAACAGCTGGGTTTCTTGTTGTCGCATTTGGTGCGACGCGACCGACACACTTGACATGCTCGCACAGCTCGTCGGCGGGGGTATGTCCCAGCGCTTCGAGCGGGCTTCGTGCCGCTAGCAGCACTGTCGGCCACAGTCTGACTGCACGAGGGACTCATGCGATACTCCGCGATGTTCACAAGCGAATTCAAGCCTTGCGAAGACGGCAGCGCCATGATCAAGTGCCGAGTGGGTTCGCCAGCGGAGTTTCGCGCTGCACTGGCGTCCTGCGGGGGAAGCGCAGGGCTTAAATCCATCCCGGACGGCGCGAGTGGGGAGTCTGGGGTAATCTAATTGTCTTTGGCGCCAGACACATTCGGCAGCCTGTCATCCGAGCACGTCGCGGGGAGGCAAATGCTCCAGCGCGACGAGGGCGTGCCCTAGGGGGTTTGCGCCAACAGGACTGGCGCACGCTGTCGGGCGATGTTCCGCTGGTGCGTCCCATGGGGGAGGGATCCCTTCCCTGGCGGCATAATGAGCGTGATATGGATGTCGCTAAGCGATGCACCGGTGTCGGCTTTGGCTTCATGCAACGCACGAGGTATAAAGGGCGTGGATGCGGCCCTGGTGGTTCTCTTTCGCAGGTCCCCTCGCGCAGATTCCCGTCCGCTCATCCCCTACAACCGATCGATTCATTCTCCTCGTGCGCATCATGGCCACGGAAGACAAGGCAGACGCTCAGCCCACCGTCGAGACGATCCCCTCGCTCGACACCGCGGGGGCCGGAGGGAAATCGGCGCTGATCAGCGACAACATCTTCGAACATGAGCAGACCGTCTTCCAGGTCGTCCGCCATCATCCGACCTTGGTCTGGTGGGCCTTCTTCTTCAGTGTGAGCGCAATTGGATGGTAAGATCGTCTTCATGAGCGAGTCGGGATGTCGTTCTGACGCTAAGGCTGTCCAGGGGATTCGATGCCCAAGTGAACGGGGCCGTGCTCTCCATCCCCTCTTTCCGGCGAGATTTCGGCGAGCACTTCGAGGAGGAATTTGTGGTCCCGGCCGCGTGGCTGAGTGCCTTCAACTCGATTTCCTCCGTGGGACAGTTCTTCGGGGGCTTCCTGTGCAGTGTCATTGCCGACCGTCTGGGACGAAGGGTCGGCCTGGCCACCGGGGTGCTGATTTCCTGCGGTGGCATCTTTGGAGAACTGTTTTCAACGGCGCGAGCGGCCTTCCTGGTCAGTAAACTGATTCTGGGAGTCGGATTGGGCTTCTATCTCACCATCGGGCCCTTGTACTCCTCCGAGGTAAGTCGTCGGTTATGGATCCAAGTCGCCGCAAACCCCCATCCACTGACTGTCGCATAGGTCTCCCCCGTGGTGCTGCGAGGTATCACCACTGCGGGTGTCAATTTGGGCATCGTGATCGGTCAACTGCTGTCCAATGCTGCGATCAAGGGCTTCGGCGAGCGAGAGGACCGGTGGGCGTACCGTGGCCCATTTGCCATTCAGCTATTCTTTGTTGGTATGTCGCATTCCACTCGAATCGCGACAGAGTCGTTACCTTAATGCTAATCTTCATAAAGCCTTCCTCGCAAGCGGGCTTCCATTCGCCATTGAGTCGCCATGGTACCTCGTCCGTCGCGGGAAGATTGAGGCAGCGCGGAAGGCCCTTCAGCGCCTATATGGCCACAGCACAAATGTCGAGACAAAGTTGGTCGCAATCCAGATGACCGTCGCCCAGGACATGGCAGCCGAGGAGTCCAAATGGTCCGATACCGTGCGTGGTGCGAATCTCCTCCGCACAGCCATCTCGGCTGGCGTCTTCGTTTGCCAACACCTGGTCGGAATTATCTTCGTGCTGGGCTTCTCAACCTACTTCTTCCAGCTGGCCGGACTGCCTACCGAGCGCTCATTCGATCTAGGAGTCGGCGTGACCGCTTGCGGTGTTGTGGGCACCATCATCTCGTGGACGATTGTCAACCGCCTCGGACGACGGATGATCTTCAACTCGGGGATGGCTATTCTGAGTCTCATCAATCTGTTGATCGGAATCCTCGACTTTGTCAATACCGACGGTGCCAGCTGGACCCAGGCAGCGCTGACGGTCATTTGGGCATTCTTCTATCAAGTGAGTATTGGTGCGGTCGCCTTTGTCCTGCTCGGCGAGACCTCCTCTCCGGCGATGCGAGCCAAGACAACCGCAATCGCGACGGCCACTCAGTCGGTGTTTGGCATTGTGATGAATATTGTCGTGCCGTACATGGTCAATCCGGATGAGGCGAATATGCAAGGGAAAGTGGGATTTGTCTTTGGTGGATTAGGTGTCATCGCCACCGTGGTGTGCTTCTTATACATCCCGGACCTGAAGGATCGCACGTTCGAAGAGATCGATGTCATGTTTGAGAATCGTGTGCCTCCTCGAAAGATGGGGAGCTATGTGGTTGAACACTAGTCTTCTTGTTCACTTGGGAACGCAAATCTACAATTGGTAGTTCTGGCTTGGGCTACGTTGGAGCCCTTTTGTCTGCAATCTGCAGCCTTTCTACTACATGTCTTTTTCTAATCGTACTCAAGAGCGGTGTGGCTCCCTCATTATTGAGTTTGAATCCAATATTAATGATTTTATTGTGGGATTAGGGTGCTACAGTACGAGATAGACTTCATGTGTCTTAGAATAAATAGGCTAAATCTTCGACATGGTCAGGTCTTCTCTCGAACAAGCTGGGAGATGCTGTCAGTAAAGATTGTCGTCGAGGGCCATCAATACCTCAAGCTATCTTTCTAGTCCCTGGTTGTCCAGGTTGCTTCATGGGCGAAAAGTCAGGTCTCCAAGACACTCCAGACTATGAGTTTCAAGGGGAGACCCAGAGGATGGCTTCACACAGCTCATTCCCCAGACTTACCCACGATTATTATGCAGAGCCGAGGCAATAGCACCGCCAGGTGACATGTATCCCAGCCAATAAGAGCGAAAAGCGATACTCCGCGACCTTTCAGGGTCTGCATTAGCGTCTACCAGGAGTCACTCTTGGCTGCTCCGCTCTGAAAGCATTCCCGTGCCTATCGAGGCCATGTTCCTATCCACTACAAACCTCATCTTCATAGAACACACTGTGCTTTACCCACTGATGGCCGGAGTTTTACCGAAAGGCCAATGGTTGCCAAATACCTCACAATATACCGGTTAATCTCCAAGCCTGTGGAATAGATTGCCTGACCTAGGTACATCATCCATCGAGGGTTACAATGCTGATGGAGAGGACGCCTCCTTGAGCAGTGAATGATTGATATTTCAACGTCCGAGCGGATAATTGTATTGATTTCTCGGCTTTGCGAGATATATAAAGCCCGCAATTCCACTCTGGACTCTCAATCTCATCTCACCACCTTCGTGTCACCGTTGTTTCACCGACTAGAACGATTGCCAAAAGGAAGAACAACATGGCTGAAATGGACATTGACCATATCATCTCTGAGCTTTCTATGAATGAGAAGGTCTCTTTGCTCTCCGGTACGTCCCCTCTGTCATCCCCCCAACTCCCCCCTCTCGTCAGCACCACTGACCCATATCCAATTCCATCATAGGAGTCGACGCCTGGCACACCTTCGCAATCCCCCGACTAGGCGTCCCAGCAATCCGCACCACAGACGGACCAAACGGCGCTCGCGGAACACGTTATTTCAACGGCGTCCCTTCAGCCTGTCTACCATGTGGGACCGCCTTAGGCGCGACCTTTGACAACGACCTGCTTTTCCAATTGGGACGCCTCCTTGCCGAGGAATCCAAGGCCAAGGGCGCACATGTTCTTCTCGGTCCAACAATCAACATCCAACGCGGTCCGCTAGGAGGTCGTGGCTTCGAGTCATTCTCGGAAGACCCTGTCCTCTCGGGATACTTGGCAAGTAGCTATTGTGCGGGCGTGAAGGACTTGGGGGTCATTCCCACGCCGAAACACTTCGTCTGCAATGATCAGGAACACGAGCGTGTTGCGGTTAGTGCATTGGTGACGGAACGCGCCCTGCGAGAGATTTACCTCTTGCCGTTTCAGCTGGCGATCAAGGGCGCTCGACCCGGCGCCTTGATGACATCCTATAACAAGGTGAATGGGGTTCATGCCAGCGAAAGCGCTCGGTTGCTGAATGATATTGTTCGAGAGGAATGGGGGTATGAAGGCTGTATTATGAGTGACTGGTTGGTCTTTGTTCTCTTCCTCCCACTTCCCCCCATTGGAGTTATGACTTGTGCTGGTGCCTTCATCTAACAGGCCTCCAGGTTCGGCACCTATAGTGTCGCCAGGGCAGTCAACGCAGGTCTTGATCTCGAGATGCCAGGTCCAACACGGTTTCGTGGACCTGCCCTCATGCACGCCCTGACATCCAACAAGGTCTCAGAGAAGACCCTCGACGACCGAGTCCGCAAAGTCCTCGAGCTGGTCCAGCTCGCCGCAAAGGCCAAAGTCCCGGAGTATGCCCCAGAACACCAACTCAACCGGCCCGAGGATCGCGCCCTTTTGCGACGCGCAGCAGCCGAGTCGATTGTCTTACTCAGAAACGACGATGACATCCTGCCTCTCGACCCGAAGAAGAAGACCCTTGTCCTGGGCCCAAATGCAGATATCGCTGCCTATTGCGGGGGTGGTTCGGCCTCGTTGCTGGCGTACTACACCGTCACGCCGCGACAGGGTATCTCTGAGAAATGCGACGTGAGATTCACCCAGGGAGTGTACGGACATAAGGAGCTGCCGCTGTTCGGAGAGCACTTGAAGACAGAGAGCGGAGAGCGTGGGTATACCTTCCGCGTCTTTACCGAGCCTCCGACCTGCAAGTCCCGTCAGCCTGTCGATGAGCTGCATATGACCAACAGCTCGGCCTTTTTGATGGACTACAGTCATCCGAAAGTACCGGGTGATCTGTACTACGCGACTCTTGAAGGGTTCTTTGAGCCCCCCGAGAGTGGCTTCTATGACTTTGGACTCACTGTTGCCGGGACGGGTCTGCTCTATATTGATGGAGAGCTGGTGGTCGATAACAAGACCGAGCAGCGGCACGGCACATCGTTCTTCGGAATTGGCACGTTGGAAGAGAGAGGTTCGCGGTATCTTGAAGCTGGCAAGCAACACCGTCTATTCGTCGAATACAGCACGGCCCCGACATCGACGTTGAAGCATCATGGTGTTGTTTCGTTCGGGCCTGGTGGGGTGCGTCTCGGTGGGTGTCGACAGCTCGATTCAGACCGTGGGATTCAGAATGCCGCGAAGCTGGCCGCGGAGACAGAGCAAGTCGTCGTCTGCATAGGACTCAGTGGTGACTGGGAAAGTGAAGGGTTTGATCGTCCTGATATGAATCTTCCGCCGGGGACGGATCAGCTCGTCAACGCCGTGCTCGACGTTAACCCTAACGCCGTCATTGTCGTCCAGAGCGGGACTCCAGTTACGATGCCTTGGGCTCATAAGACAAAAGCGCTGCTCCAGGCTTGGTATGGGGGTAACGAAGCTGGCAATGGCATTGCCGATGTCATCTTCGGTGACGTGAATCCGGTACGTACACTGACCCTGACATCTCGTCTTCTTACTGAAGGCTGGTCTTCGTGTAAGAATATGGCTGACTCCTGATACACCGAGGATCCAGTCCGCCAAACTCCCTCTGAGCATCCCTGGGGAGCTTGCCGACAACCCTACGTACCTGACCTATCGCTCTGAGCGTGGGAGGGTATTGTATAGTGAGGATGTCTATGTCGGATATCGATACTACGACACCGTCGGACACCCGCCGCTCTTCCGCTTCGGCCATGGACTGTCCTACACTTCTTTCCAAATATCCAACCTAGTTATCGAAGAAGTAGGAGGAAACAACACAGACATCAAGGATGAGTTCATTGAAGCTCGTGTCTCCGTCGCGAATGTGGGTAATCGCAGCGGTGCAGAGGTCATCCAGGTCTATGTCGTCCCTCCCGCTACGTGCAGTGTGGGACGGCCGGCCAAGGAGCTCAAGGGGTATGAGAAAGTGATGCTCCAGTCAGGTCATAAAAATGATGTTGTGGTTCGGGTGCCTACCGGGCTTGCAACGAGCTTTTGGGATGAAGGCCGCTCGGCGTGGTTGAGTGAGGCGGGCATATACACTGTCGAGGTGGTTGGCACAGGCAAAGGAAACTCGCTCTCAGCATCGTTCTCAGTGCGGACTTCGAGATACTGGAATGGCCTATAAACTGCCCATTTTCTCCGAATTACATAAATTGCGGTCTGCTTTCGGGCCAATGCCTCAAATCACCATCAGTTGGAATAACTGGCCATGCTGAGTCAATATCGTTTATCCCTACCTCAAGTACACTGCCTCTGCCTGGACAAATGTAGCGAAAATGATATCTTGAGGTAGCTTGCATCCGAGATGGCATCATTGTGTCAACGAGCCCATTCTCAAGTCTGAATCGAAAAACTTCATGCTAGGCCTAATCTAATATCGGACACGAGCCAGAACTTCCTCTTCAAACCCCAGCCCTCCACTCCATCCGTCCATCTTCTCTCCGCGCCGGAAATGTTCAGCAAGATGCTCCCCCCGTTCAGCCCATGAGCTCATCTCTCTTCCGCAGAACCCGCACCGACTCCGTAGCTGTCCACGCGTCTCGTCTCGTCGCCATGCTTCAAGGCCGTGCGCTAGAGGAAACTTTGTGCACCCGTGAAACTTGCGTAGATGCTGCCAGAGATGGTCTTTACGTGCGAAGGATCTCTCGGAGAGTGGCTTGGAGGCACAGGCGGGGAAGTCGTGTTCGTCCCAGTGGGTAAATGGGGGAGATGTTAGAGGACAGAAAGGGCATATCTGTTGTTGTTCTTGGGAGGGGCTTACGGGTGAGGAGGTATTGGGGAGAAGATCGGAAAGAGATGGGGTGCAGATCCAGGTATCGAGGGTGAGGTGGATAGTTGTTTCATGGCGGTACCAGTCGGTTTTCTTTTTGAACGATTGTGGGCAAAATGTGCATTGATATTGGTATTGCGGTCGATTTTGGTTCGTTGATGTGGATGAGGATGATGGTCGGCGTCGGTGAGAGTGATACGGGTGAGGACGGTGGGACGGAGATGCACGGTAGCGGACAGCAAGACCACTGTCGCTTAGAGAGTAGTGACTCCATGCTGCGGAGGTAGAAGATGATATGCTCGAGGCAGAGGCGGAGGAGTATCGTTGGCCTCCAACTCTGGCTTTCCGAACTCTAACGCCGCCACCATGAGAGACGGAGCTGACACCCGAGGATGCGGTATCGTCGATGAAACTTGTGTCGTTGTCATAGGGTATATCTATGGATGGATGACTTGCAGCGATTGCGTCTCTGATGGCTGATTCTGGGACGGGCTCATCCTCAGGGGGCGAGGCTTGCCAGCGTTCAAGGGGCGTCATCGATGTCCATTGATTATTGTGGTTCCCCGTACTACTGGGAATGGGCATGGGAGACCCAGCCCGGTGAATACGCTGTGGCGCGGTCGCCGCGACAGCTGAATCAACCTTGTGTTTCTGGCGGCGACGGGCATTAGCGAACCAGGTTGAGATCCTCTTCCGTGAGAACCCTGTTTCTTGTGCGAGATGTGTCTTGTCTTCGTCGGATGGGTAGGGATAATTCTGGTTTTGGGCCAACCAGTTACGCAGCACCCGGGCACCGCGACGAACGAACTGTCTCGAATCCTTAGACGATGATGTTTCAGGTTGTGCGTGTCTTGTCTCAGAGGCAGTTGACTCAGCGGCCATCATATCGGCTGTTGGGTGAGTGTGGTGAGACTTTGGCTCCCACGTCGGGAGCGGAGACCCCGGGTCTTCGGGGATGGCATTCTCGGTCTGCTCACGAAGACCGTGCAGATTGCCTAGAACTGGGGCGAGTGTCTCAAACCCGGAGGGCTGGCGTTTCTCGCCACGGGCGAGACTGCACTCGCGGAAGAGAGCGACGCAGCTAGAACAGGATGTGACGGGGTTGGGGTTTGCAGCCCCGGTGCGGATAATGAGACATTGCAGGCGATGTTGACGGCAGTAGGAGCATGGTACAGGCGGCGAGTATGCTCCATCTAGCCACTGAGTGACATCTGTAAGGTATTGGCTCCTGCGAGCAGGAGAGGGGCACAATAGAGCTGCTGCTGGTGGGTTGGAGATGACAGTCTCGGATGGTTGGATGACATCAGGTGTGGCTTCCAGATGCGAGGGGAAAGCATGACTTGCCTCCGAATTCACCTGAACCGTATCATTTAAACCCGACAAATCGGTGGTCATCCAGCTGGCCCATTGACAGTCATGATTGTGGTCCAGCGGGATATTTTCGATGACGTCCCAGTCCAGCGGGGAGTCATCCGTGGGCCAACTGATAGCGGTCAGCTCTCCCAGGGGGTCTGATGGGACTTCATCCGAGTAACTGAAGTCAAATGTGGGATCAAAATTGGATGGAAAGTCCATTATGTACGCATTTTGCTCTTGTCAGGAGGAGAAGGTGGAGAGGAAAAGCATCGCAAAGCGTGAGGTTCGAGAGCCCAGATGGATGACTAAGACTATCGCCGCTACTACACCTCACCTGCATTAGATAGCTTTCTCTGTAATGATGGTTCGGGTTTTACACAAAATTATATCAATCGCCAGTATTTCCATGGCTCTGCAGCTATCCTGACCAGGAGTGAATTTTCAAGGTAGGAGTGTAGGGATAGTACATTGTAGGATGTCGAGTAGATCAAGTGCACGGGATATTCGCTAGCCCTAATCTCTCCCTCACGTTCCTAAACTCAACAAACTAGATAAAATATCACGATATTGTTTCTTTGCGAATCTGCAATCTATGAATTAATGGGCTCATTTACAAATTTTCTGGATCATTCTATCAAAGATCTCAGTCTGTTCGCGCAAACTCTCCACTTCCACCCACTCCTCCTTAGCGTGCAAGCCCTCTCCCTTAGGACCGTATACAATCGATGGGATTCCAACCTCTCCCAGCAGCGAAGCATCGCACCAGAACGGAGCACTCATAACAGCAGGACTTTTTCCAGATACAGTTCTAGCACAATCAGATGCCGTCTGAACCAGAGGATGGTCCGTTGCCAGCTTGTGCGTTGGGCGAGACATGGTGATACGTGGAGGCGCAAAGTGGAAATGAGGTTTCTGGCGTGAGATCTCCTCCAACATCGTAGTCAGGTCTTTCGAGATTGTCTCTTCCGTTTGGACCGGTACCGTGCGGAACTCCACGGTTATGGTGCACTTGGCTGGATACGAGGATGGTTCCTCGCCTCCTTGGATAAGTCCGCAATGCAGGGACGCTTGACCGACGGCATCATCGACGGGCAAACGAGTCTGATACTCTTCCAGCGCATATAAGAACCATCCGGCCGACAGGATTGCATCTTGTCCTCTGGCTGGGTCTGAACCGTGTGCAGCCACTCCAAGAATATCGATCTCAACCCACACAAATCCCTTGTGAGCAGTGATGATCTCCCCCATGGTTGGTTCAGGTACGACGGCGGCATCGGCTCTCCATCCAGCTGCAATGATATCTCGTGTTCCCTGCGAGGCATCTTCTTCGTCCGAGACTGCAGCGATGATGACATCGCCCCGGGGCACTTCTCCCCTGGTCTTGGTGGCAGCCACAGCAGCCAGAGCCGCTGCCAAACCGCCTTTCATATCGACAGCACCGCGGCCAAGAACAACCTCACGCCCATTGCGTTCTCCCAGGGCCCCTGACAGCGCATCTCCCTCATAGCTTGACAGACTGACAGTGTCAATGTGTCCGTTGAACATCAGCGACTTGCCTCCGCCGGTGCCTCGCAACACCCCCACGATCGAGGGTCGACCGGCCACTGACTCTACGCGATGGTGCTCGATGTCACGATGCGCAAACCACCTTGCTAGATAGTCCGCGATCTCGCTCTCCCCGGCTCCCTCCGACACGGACAGGGACGAGTTCGAAGAGTCAATCCGTGTCAATGCCTGCGTGAGACCCACGACGTCCGCAACCGCGACATCGCGCGGGACCGCATAAGGTCGCGCACCCTCTGTGCTCAACAGCACCAGAACCGAATCCTGGTGCAGTAGCTGGGGCGTTTCCGCTGCAATGCGTCGCAGCGCCGCCAACGATGCAGCGCCACATGGTCCTCCCATCACCGACCTAGCATGCAGATACTCCAACGCATCATGGCTCTCCGCACACGACACCGTGACACACGCATCCACCCACTGCTGCAGATCCGGCCACGCGGTCGACGACACGGTTCCACAGTTCATACCATCCATGATCGTCGCCGCAGTCGACACCGTCACCGGCCGTCCAGCCCGCATACTCGCATGCAGACACGGCGCCGTGTCCGGCTCAACCGCCACAACAGAGACCGGCGCATCACCCTCCCGCGACTTGCAGAACCGCGCAACCGCATGCGCCAAACTGCCCACTCCCACCGGGGTAATCATAAAGTCGCATCTCAGTCCCTCCCGAGCCAATTGCTCCTCAGCCTCATCCAACATGGTCGAGTACCCCTCCACAATCCACGCAGGGACATCCTCGTACCCTTCAAACGCCGTGTCCTGGATGAGCACACCCCCCTCCCCAATCATCGCAGCAGCATCAGCCGCCTCGCGCACAGCCTGATCATAATTTCCCGAGGAAACGATCACCTCCGCGCCTTCGCTGGCGATCCTCCCCCGCGTCGCCTCGTCCATCCCGCGCGGCACAAAGATTCGCGCCTTGAGTCCCAGCAATCTCGCCATGAACGCAACTGCACGACCGTGGTTGCCCTCTGTCGCGGCAAATAGCGTGATGGAGGCATGTTGGGCCTTTTGTGAAAGTTCCGCCAACGTCGTCGTCGCTGGGAGACCCAGTTGCGTCGCGACGGCGCGATAACTCCCCCATGAGGCGCCGAGGGCCTTGAACGACGGCAGACCGAACCGGTCACTCTCATCTTTGACGTAGATAGCGCGCACGCCGAGTTCGCGCGCCAGCTCGGGAAGCGCTGTTAGTGGTGTGGGCGCGTAGCCGGGGAGTGACTGGTGGAAGGATCGGACGCCGTGTATGGGGCTTGGGGTGCTTCGCGCTGTGGCGGCGGCGGGGTTGAGGTGGATTGGTCGGCGGGACATGATCCAATTGAATCCTCAACGTTCTGGCTGATGTTGGGTTATGGTCGGTGGTGGGTTGCGTGTGAATGGTGGATTTGTTGGTTGTATGTTGGTTGGAGGTATGTCGGCGGGGTTATAGAGGGCTGGTTGCCCTCCGACGACATCGCCAGGCGCCCTCCGGTAACATACATACTATGTTGGCTCCGCTGCGGCGACAGACCCATTTTTATGTGGAATTTATGAGATAACATCCTGAGGGGCTCTTGCAGTCTGAAAATCTCTTTTCTCTATGTTTGGGTCTGGTGAGACTCAGTTGGTGTCCTACGTCTTTGCTACTGGAGCTGATATAGCTCCGGCTGCTTCATATACATCAATTCTCTTGATTATCCACATGTAAAGTATACAGATAGGAAGAGATAATTCATCGCACTAGTCTATGTTGGATCTCAAGTGTGCGCCTCGCGGGAATCCGTCTTCCTTCGCACTGCTGGGCAGCTCACCAAGGAATTCGTGTCGGCGGAGCTAGGTCCTCCTTGAGCGTTACGCTGGAATCGTGGATATCCCGTAATGCCCACGCGTCTTCAATTAGTATGGCCCCGGTCCAGACACCAGAGGGACCCATTGATTTGGGGAATCGGGCGCCCTCCTCGCTGTGTCCCCATTGCCGCGGGGGTGATGCTTGGCATATGCACTAACGCAACCCAAGGACCAACATGTCGACGTTGAAGGAGAGGCAGGAAGGCGGATATAAGGTCGGTACTTGGTCAATTCACCAACCCAACATCCAACCTCGTCCGGAATCCGCTCTCGTGTGGTAGCCGCCAGTAAGAAGTGGTGGAGCCCTTGCAGGCGATTGAGGTGCATCTTTCTTCCTTTTCGCGTTCTTTTTCAAGAACGATTGTGTTTTAATTGGGATGGGATTGGTCAGAGTCGGAAATAATTTCCGTCATGTCCCTCCCTTTGGGTGTCTGGTGCCTTCTCTTGACATGGGTGAGACCATGGTCCCACCATAGCCAATCCTTCGCATCGCCCTAGGACAGTTTCTGTGAGAAGAAACATCTTTTGAAAGAAAAAAAACAGTGAATAACCGAATAAATAGTCTATGCGGCAGGAGTACGAAGACTCCCAGTAGGGGATTTCCGTGGCGAAGGAATTGCACCCAGATGACCAAGGGCAAAGCGAGTATTTGACCATATAGAAACGATCCAAGCGTCTCATCAAATAAGGTATTAACATAAGAGAATCAGCATTCGGTTTGCATTCATCCCCGTCTATAGGTCCTTCTTCCCCTGTGATCCCGTCTCATAAGACCGATCATCCGTCCCCTCCACCTCCGTCACCAGCCGCTCCATTTCCTTGACCTGCTTGCGAATCTCATCCTCCTTGAGTCGCTGCTCACGGTCGAACAGGGCCGCATCAGGCTTGCGGTAACTCCCGCCAATGCGGTCCCAGAGCGTCGTGAACTGACCGTAATTGTAATTGAAGTAGTAGTGGTGGATGGTATGGCAGGCCGACCCATTGACCACGGGCGAATTCATCGCATATTCACCGTCGTCTGAGCAATTAGTGTCAGTTGCTCCCTGGTCGAGAAAGGGAAGAGTCACTCACGAATCATGACTGTCCAGATCGTCACAAATACAAACAACCCCAGATACGCAATCTTCTGCAGAGGGAAGAGCATCGGGAAGATATGATACGGCACACTCTGGCTCCAGCCATCCAGCGGGTGGAAGGCGTAGCTAGCATAGGGGGTCGAGATGATCCATTTGTGGTGTGGCTTATGCAGACGCTTGTAGATGGCGGGATGGTGTAGGCCGCGATGGATCCAGTAGATGCCGAAGTCGGTAAAGGCGATGAAGAGCGGGTACTGCAGATAGGTGTAGAGCGGGAATGGAGCTTCGGTAGCAAAGTCGTAGAGCAGTGAGTAGCCGCGGACTTCGGCGACGAAGAACGGCGCTGTGAGGGCGGCCATCAGGGGCATGGCGGAGAGGGCCTGCTTTATCTCGAGGCTGATCTGGTTGCGCAAAAACTTGGGGTGCTGCATGGCACGCTTGTCATAGACCAAGTGGAAGGATATTGTAGCGCTAATGAAGTATAGGATGATACCGAAGGACCTGGGGTCGGTTCGTTAGTCACTTCTGTGATTGATCCAGATCTTCCGGTGTATCTGTGTTTTGCGCACCAGATTATGAGGAAGAGACTCAGGAATTGTCGGTAGATATTGTCGCGGGGCCAGCTGCATTGGGTGGCCCATTTCGATGGTGCCAAAGGGATGTAGCGGTTGACATTATGGTTCAAGGAGGCCAGTTCGGTGGAGTTGAAGCCGTCGGTGGTTTGGGAAGTGAGCAGAGCCGGAGAACGAGGGGATACGACAGCATAGAGTCGGTCAAAGACAAATGTGTCCAGCACATCCAGGACGACATCCATGGTCACGGACTATGAGGTGAACAGTCGGCGAGTGAAGTGATGACCGTTGAGGAGAGGGAGGAAGGAAGCTGGCTGATGGTTTATTGTTCTGGCGACACGTGAGGCCGGAATCGCCCGTTCCGTTGGTGGATATTCTGGCAGGCGTTGCGATGCTGCGCCTGGGGGTTCTCCACATATCTGCTGTTAGCACTCCGATTCAGTTCAATTTGATCTATCCTTGTCTTGGCACATGATGCGACTGGATATCAAACAGAATAGTTAGTTTAATTGTAATAGTTCCACTCCGTGGTAGCGTTCTATACTGCTCTTAAACATGGTGGTGTTTCAAATATATATGGCGGTCAGTGACCATCCATTGTCGGTTTCTTTAAGCTGCACCACATCATACTGGAGACGCCAAAGCAACAAGTAGAATGGATGGAATCTAGAACGAAAAACCCTGCTTTATCATCTATAACCCGCCATGTATGGTAGACAAGAACGTCAAGTCCCATACAAAGCCACCGGGGATATGGTGGATGCTGAGTCAGTGATTCACAATACTGGATGAGTCAGCGAATTATGTTCTGCATAGAAAGAGGTACACAATTTCCATATATGTCATGAGTCCTCTCCAACTCCCAAGTACACCAGATACCAAAATCTACCCAATCTAGATGAACAATATCGATGCCCAGCACACTATGCATGGTGATATGCTCCGAGATGCATCCGCGTGATGATCTGGGAGAAGATCATGCAAAGGTACTGTGAGGTACTTGAATACCATGGACGGGCGGTGGTTGATACGGCGGGATACCAGACATTACATAGATTACACCAGCGTCAGGGATGCCCCGACCAACTCCTCCCCCAAGAAACCTGGGAAAGACGGTCATCGAGAGATCAGTTCGAGAATTCATGCTCCCAGAGAACGCCATCTTAGTTCCTTTTTAAACAGGTCCATCCAGGCGAAGAACCATGTGGCAGGGGGAGCAGGATTCAAGGGTGCCGTGTGGTATGGTAATTTCGGGCTAAATTTCTGTCTCCAGTATTCTCGTGTGATAGAAAGAGAAGAAAAAGAGAATAGAAAACAAAAAAAAAATTTTAAAAACACGGTGGAAAATAGAGAAACTAAATTTTTCATGTGTGTAATCCTCTCCATCATACGACTCTCAACGACTTGCAACCAGCAAAGCCCACGGGGGATAGTGGATGAAGAACGGGCGAGCACACACACAGACCGCAGCACCCGACGACCAGAAAGAATCCGACGGCGGGGTTGTTCATCACCACTCGACCTCTCCGCCTTTCCCTCTCCTCCCTCTCTCTCTGCGACTGACCTCCTCCCACTCCACCCCCCCCTCTCTCTTCC